>PVJH01001025.1:0-239827 GCA_004026705.1 Nesogale talazaci | reverse complement strand
ATATCAATAGACATGAAAAAGAGAAAGTCTATATAAATAGCTTACATACATAAAAAGTGATTGAAAATACAATGACTTGGATCAGGCATACTATATACCATAAAATATCAGATGCATTCCCTTTAAAATGAAAAGAACATATAGTTAAGAGAGATGAAGCATAATTTTCTCCCTGCTTATTACAGAAACCTAAATATAGGAAGTTTCCTAGCTTCTCTTCATAACTGCAGTGATTATTGAGTCAATATATACCCCAAGTAGAATCACTGGTCCAGGCTAGGAGGGGTGGGGAAGTAAGACATATACCCTCACTCTCACACACCTGGGGAACAAACCTCTGCCTGCTAAATACAGCTTCCCACTGCTAGGCTGGAGCTGCAGCCATAAATGCTACTCATAAAATTAAGCTAAGAGTGGACCTGTTACGATCACCAATTTACTCCTTTTCCAGAACCACTTCGCCCAGGATTGCTATGACCTTTGCAGCAGTTCCTGTTTGTGGATGACGGTAACATGTGAAAGTGACAAAGAGGAAGCTGTGGTTGTGAGGGTGATGGGTGGGTGTGGTCATGGAGTAACCCCCTCAAATTGGAATTATTTCTCAAAGCTATGTATTTAAATTTTTTTTACAAAATTCCCTTATCACCTTCAAGGTACTGTCTGTGATACTTAATACATTTTTCAAATCTGTGATTTAATTCTTGGAAGCATTTATCAAACTCATCTATTTGGATAGCTAACAGCCCCTCCTCCCTCATTTTTTCTTCAGCTCTTCTGCATAGTCAAATCCCTGCCCTTTCGTGTCCCTCTGCGTTTGCAGAAACAGGGTCACACAGAGTGAGGTCAGATGGGTGGGGCAAGAGAAGCATGCTGTTTTTTGCCCCGAACTGGTGCACCAAGATGGCTGTGTGAGCAGGTGCACTGTCCTGGTAGCAAAACCAGCCACCCATCTTCCCCATCAGGCCTTTCGTGTAGCACACTGTTAGGCTATCTTTTCAGAACCCCTAAATAGAAAGTTTGATTAACAGTCTGACCTGGGTGGAATGAACTTCAAGTACACTACAAGTTGACATTTTCATTGGTTTGGGGTGTTGGCAGATGTCCAGAAAGAGGTTTGTCATCAATCGACATTTCACTTTTCTTTGAAATGCATACACCACTCCTACACTTGAGCTTTTCCCATCGTGTTGACCTTGTAAGCTGTGTTCAACATCACAAGAGTTTCTGTGGCATTTTTCCCGAACAGGAGGATATATATATTTCACAGCCTCACTCTGGTCTCTTAAATCAGCCACCACAAAAAAATGAAGTTCAAGTGAAACTGCAAAGGTTCAAGAGAGAACCTTCCAAGCAATGCCACTGGGTGCACTAATTCAGAGTGAGTTGCTTGATGCTCACCTAGCAGGGGAAGCATATACTAAAAAAAACTCCACCCAGCAAGTTTTTTCCTTTTTGTTTTTTTTTTAGGGGGGAGGGGAGGAGATTTAGGATTTAATCCTAAATCCATGAAATGCCTCAACAGGAAAGAAAAAAACAAAAACATAAAAGCCAAACTACCAGTTGCCATCCACTTGGCTCGTACTCCAGGCAACCCATGTGTGTCGGAGATGATTTGTATTCCACAGGGCTTTCAGTGAATGGTTCTTCAGAAGTAGATACCGGTCATCAGACTTTTTTCCCAAGGTGGGCTCAAACCTACAACCCTTTGCTTAGCAACCATGTGTGTTAACTGTGACACCCAGGGTTTCCAGTGGGGGAGTGACACTTTCTAATGGTGCTGGTGGATATCTAAACACCATGAGTAAGGGAGACCTCAATCTTAGCCCCCTTTTCTCTCTTTTCCTGTAGTTGCCTGTGTTCGTCCGAGTAGACTAGAGAAACCAATTTCATAGACTCGTATATGGATATAAGGATAAGGTTTATATACGTTAGGAGTGGGACAATGAGAAAGCATCCCAACGCAGTCCAGTTCAAAGTCATAAGTCTGATTTTAGCTCATATATATGATACCAGTCTATAATGTCTCCCTCCAACTCACAAAGTCACAGGCCAGTGGGTGCAGAGTCCCCGCACTGGTAGGGATCCCCGCATGGCTCCTTGCTTCCAGGGCTCAGGGTCCATCAACAGTGTCTAGTGGTGGTAGAAGCAACTCAGCACTGATAGAGGTCTCCAGGCAGCCTCTCCAACTTCAGAGGTCTGGTTCCATCAGAGCAAGGCCATGTGGCCTCTCCGGCTCCTCCAGCTCCTCGGACGCTGCCATCTTGTCCATAGTTTGTTGTCTCTGAGAATAACTCCCCATAACTGGCAACTTAGCTTCTCGTCTTCACGAGGGAAATATCGCGAGATTTCCCAGAAATCTCAGGAGAAAGCCATGCACACACGGAGGCCTCATTGGCTACTCACTCAATGGCTATCTCCAGATTAACAGGCTAGACTCCACCCCTACATCTCAACCATGAAATTAACATAAGCACACGACCGTCACATTGCCCTATCTTACTGCACCCTGCTCTTCCCTTCTTTTTTTTCTAGGACTTTCTCACACAGATTAAATGCTTTTCAAAAATCTCTCTCTCTTTTATGGGGGGAGGGATCAACTTTCCAAACTGGCCCGTGTTTTGAAAGTAAGAACTCTTCTTTTTCAACTTTGCGTTACTAACACCTAGCAATGCAAAAGATCGCTGATGGTGCTCTAGGGTAGCATTGGGTTGCTAATGACAGGTTAGTGGTTCAAACCCAGCAACCACCGCACAGGAGAACAAACTGACAGTCTTTCCTCATAAGGATTTAGCCTTAGAATCCCTATATAGGGTCGCTATGAGTTGGTCCGTACGTGATGGCAATGGGTATTGGTGGATAGTGTTGAGTAGGTCACATAATGCGTACTCTATAAATAATTGGATGGATGGATGGGTGGATGGATGGATGGATGGATCATCAAGACAAAATCCTTGACAATTTCAATCTTTTTTCTATAAATCACGATGTAACCTACCTATTGGTCTTCTTTGCATTGAGTTGCAATTCATACTTATGGCTGAAATCTTTGTTCTTCATCAGTAAGGTTTTCAAGTTCTCCTCACTTTCAGCAAACAATTGTGTGTCATCTGCTTATTGCCAGGTATTAAGAAGTGTGTCAGTATGGGCTGACTAGAGAAAAAAAATTCATGAACATATACGTGTAAGAGAGAACTTTGTATCAAAGAGTAATTGTACATTCACATCCCAGCCCGGTCCAGTTCAAGTCCATAAGTCTGATATTAGCCCACATGCCAGACACCAATCTCTAAATTCCTCTTCAGACTCATGCAACATATACAATGATGCCAAATGCAGGAAGATCACTGGCCAGTGGGTGGAAATAAAGTCTTGTAGATCCAGTGGTGGTGGAAGCATCTTAGCGTTGGCAGGAGTTTCCACATGACTTCTTCAGGTCCAGAACTCTTGCTCCACAAGTGTAGTTCCGTCAGGCTCATTGTCGGTAATGTCTCACAGAGAGTGTCTGTGTGCCCAGTCTCCAAGGAGCTATTTATCTCTTTAGTGTCTCCAAATGAGGTCATCAAGCTGCAACCTGATTGACAGGCTAGACTCCACCTCTCCACAAGTAAACACCAGATTATGCAACAATCAGAATGAACAATCATTCAAAATCGAAGTTGTATTCTTTTTAATATACTCCAGAGTTTCTGATGATCTGGTCAGGATACAGATTGAATAAATATGATGAGAGACTACAATGCTGTCACAAACCTTTCTTGATGTTAAACCACGCAGTATCCCTATTCTGTTTGCACAAGTGCTTCGTGCTCTATGTACAAGTTCTACATAAGCACAATGAATTGCTCCGCTAGCCCCATTCTTCTCAAGGTTATCCATAGTTTGTTATGATCCACACACTTGAGTGACTTGGCATACTCAATAAAGCACAGATAAACATTATTCTAGTATTCTCTGCTTTCATCCAACATCCATATGACATCAGCACTTATATCCTGTATTTCATGTGCCCTTTTGAATCCTACTTGAACGATTGGCAGCTTCCTGTCAATATACTGCTGCAACCATTGTTAGATGATCTTCAGTAAAATTTTACTGGCATGCAATATCAATGAGATCGTTCTATAATTTAAGCATTCTTTGAGTCACTTTTCTTTAGAAATATGGATCTCTTACAGTAAGTTAGCCAAGCTATTGTCTTCAAAATGTTGTGGCATAAACAGATGAGTGAGGGCTTCCAGTGCGCCATCAGTTGGTTGAAGCACTCAAAGGGTATTCCATCAATTCCTGGAACAATTCCCCCCCCCCAACTTTTTTATGGCTAATACTTTAATTACCCTGTAAACTCCTTCCTTCGGCATCATCTGCAATCTTCTGAAATAGTGGAATGTCCACGAGTTCTTTTTGGTACAGCAATTCTGTGTATTCTTTCTATTTTCTTTCGATGTTTTCTTCATCATTCAATATTTTTCCCATAGAATTTTTCAGTATTGCAACTCAAGACTTGATTTTTTTTTCATGAATTCTTTCAGTTTAAGATATGATGAGCAAGTTCTTCCCTTTTGATTTTCTAACTCTAAGTCTTTGCACACTTCATTACAATACATGTATTATAGTGAAAACTTCATGATTTGGTTTATGCCCACTTTAGTCACTTTGAGAAGAATGGGAATTCAAGAAAAGTTCATTGTGTCCATGGGAGACCTATACATGGTTTAAGAGGTAGCTGTGCAGGCTGAAGAAGGGAATATGGCCTGGTTTAAAGTCAGGAAAGCTCTGTGTCGAGGTTATATACTCTCACCATGCTAACTCAATATGTCAACTGAGCAAATCATTGGAGAACCCAGAATATAGAAAGAGGACTGTGGAACCAGGATTGGAGAAAGGCTTATGAAAAGCCTGTAGTATGCAAATGACACAAACCCTGGCCTGGTTTTAGCCGCTCACATTAAGTTTCTCCAGTGTTTCTCCCCACAGATGTGGTCAATTTGATTCCAGTGCATTTCATCTAAAGAAGTCTGTGTGTACAGTTGTCATATGTGCTTTTGACAATGAAAAAGTTACTGATCTTTCCAAATAGTATCTTATCTCCATACTGCAAAGTCCATATTTTTAAACTATGCTTCCTTCTCTTTGTTTCCAACTTTCACATTCCAACTGCCAACAAGTATCAATGCGTCTTGACTACACACTTGCTCAAATTCAGACTGAAGATGTTGGTAAAATTCTCTAATTTCTTCGTCACCAGCTTTCGTGCTCGGCATATAAATTGAATAATACTTGTATTGATTGGATTTTCTTGAATGCAGACAGCTGTAATCCGATCATAGAGAGCATTGTACGTCAAGGTAGATTTTGAAATTTTATTCTGACCAGGAACAGAATGCCACTTCTCTTGATTATGTGATTCCTTGCACAGTAAACCATATGATTTTCTGATTCAAAGTGGTTAACACCGAGTTGATTAACACCTAGTCTAACAATCTTTATGCCTTTTATGAAATTTTTCATGATTTCCAATTTTCTTTAATACATTCCAAGTTGAAATTATTATTGTTAGATTTTTGCAGTTGTTCCTTCTCATTTTGAGTCATACCGCATCAGCAAATGAAGGTCCAAGAGGCTTTACTGCTCCCAATTTTACTCCATCCTGTTATTATGGCGACTTTACTTACACAAAGTTGCTCTTCCTCAGTCATGTTTGGAGTGCCGTCTTTCTTGAGGGCCTCGTGCTATCTCCAACAATGCTTTGCAACTATCTAGTCAGGATCTGCTTCAGGATCTGACAATGTCCCAATACTATACATAAGATTTTTCAATGGTTAATTCCCTGAAAGTGGACAGCTGATTCCTCCATCATGTTTTCACATGAAACCTGTTAAATATGGGTGATTCCACTGGCTTTTGAAATACCAGTGTTACAGCTTCCAGCCTCACAACAACACATAAGCTCTCACAGTACAACAAACTGAAAGACATTTTAGAAAAGATTAATTAGTAATCAGAGTTTCTTTGCCATATATTGTGCTAATTTACTACTCTAAGATTCACCTAGTGCTTACATAATATTGATACTTTTTAATATAAAGGTATTTGTTTTTTTGATTGGGAATTAACACACACATCATTCTATAGTTCAAATACATCAAGCAGTATTATAAAATAGCTACCACCATCAGTTTTCCAACATTCCTTTCCTTCCTGGACTCGTTGACATCATCTCCCTTTTACTGACCTCCCCCACACTATCACCACTGGATTTCCCATCCCCCTGAAACTCCTATTCTACTTGTTGCTCCGATAGGTTCAGCAATCCTGGTTTTCATAAACTGAAACACAGAAAAACATATAACACAGCTTCAAGAGAGTGAACCCCAATGACATAAAACCTCTGAGATAAACTCAGAGCACGAGTTGAACAGGAAGCATGACCTTCCAGGCAGGGCACTGATGCCATGACTTTGGTCAACCTTGAGTAAACTATTGCTGGAGGTAAGCCCTCTTCTCGGCGATTGAATCCCCATGAAGCAGCTTGTCCAGCAACTCATCTACAGTTGCTTTCTGACGAGAAGTGGAAAGAGACGGTAGTTGTTTAATCATGGGATTCTTGTCTCCCAGGTTAGGAACCCAAGTTCAATTCTGTGCAGCCACTACCTATCTCGCAGGGAGACTTGTGTGTTGGTGTGATGCTCAGGAGGTTTCAAGAGAGCTTCTAGCTTAAGATAGTATGAAAAGAAAAGCCTTACAATCTGTTTAAGTAAACCGGATACTGACCTCCTATGGATCACAATAGTCCAATGTGCAGTGATCCTGTGGATGACCCAGTGCTGGACGGTATATATTGTTCATGAGGTCACCACAATTCTAGGGTCTACTTGGTAACATGTGACAATGAAGACAAGGGGAACACTTCTGGGTAACAGAATCACCAGGAGCTCTGTTGAAAAGAATGAGCCAAATACAGGTGAATGGATGCAGAGGAAGCTTAGGCGGGAAGGCTTCATTCTTAAGTGATGATAGGAAATGCGGAATCATCAGTTGGGCCATGTTGCAATGAAATCTTGTGTAAGGTACAGCCTGGAACATTATGCAAAACAACCCGCCAAATGAAAAGCGAGGAGAGACTTCTCTCCAGACAGAAAAAGTAATCTTCAGCCTCGTGTCACGTGGAGTAGAAGTCTAGTCCACAAACACTCCCTTGGTGTACTTCCTAACAGAACTGAATTACATGTGCCCACGAAGGAACAATGATTGCTGTTGAGTCCAGATTCACAGAGACATGCAAAAGCTTGCCATCATTTTTGCCCGTGTTCTTGCCCAAACACAATCATTTTTGTAAGCAGATCACATCTAGCTTCAAAAGCATCTATGACCAAGTCTCAACCAGATTTCCAACATGTGATTCATGCTTCCTTTGGCCTCTGTGTGATTTCCCTTTTATAGGACTCAATTATGAGATGACCTACTCTCACGCCCTCATTTACTCTGTGCTTTATTCTTGCTCTTCTTTGCCAGGGATGTCCCCTCACTGCCTCCTTCCTCTCCCCTTATTCACCCTCTCTCTGCAGCCTGGGGGTATGAGTGTGAGACTGTGATGGCCCAGCTGGGATTATAGAGAGCGTACACCAAGACAGGTCTCCTTTCAGGTCCTCTTTCTAATGATTTCTAGCTCCGAGTCTTTGGCAAGTTCCCTAACCTCTCGGAGTCTCATTTTCCTCAAAGAAAGTACTTCTAATGAAACCTCCTTTCCAATTCTGTCAGTTTAATATGTGGAAGAGGTCAAGAATAAAGAAGGTGTTTCATATATAACAGGTATCTGATTAAAACACAGATAGATATCTCCCACATGTCCGAATGAAGTAAGTCTGGATGAGGTCTGATCATTTGCATTTCTATCAAGTTTTCAGGTGATGCTGACACAGGGCAGTCCTTTCAGATAAACTAGCATAAACTAGTCATTCCGTAGATGGACCATCCCAGGGTTCCAAACAGCAAGCTACTTGCCCAAGGTCAATAACGTCTAGGCCTCCCAGCTATTGGTCTCAAGTTCCCAGATCCTGGAGATAGGAAAACATCCTGGGAGATGGTCACAATGCAAAAAGTAAGACTCCAGGTAGAGACTGAGAAATGACCTAAGGTTTTCAATGGAAGAAATTAACTCCACAAAGAGTAAGGGATCTCTATGCACACAGGAAGAGAACTTCTCCCAGTGTGGACCCAAGCTACCACAGCCTATCTTCCTGAGTTCGGGGAAAGTATGTGAGTGTATACATGTGAGTCTTGTGAGCCTGTGCACACATCTGTAGGACAAGTGGCCAAGGAGTAGGGATCACCTTGATTGGCCACCTATCTTAAAAATCTCTGGCAAGTAATATAGTTAACTTTCTTGCTCCCTCCTGGGTTTGTGAACTTTTGTAAAGTTAGGGAGCTCTGCCATCATGCATGTTAAAGTGAATCTTTGAGTCTTAGGATCTGGGGCAAATTCTTCCAGTGATCATTTCTATATAAGCAGAGTGCCTTCCTTGAGCACTGCCCTGTAGTCGTTGTGTCTTTACAAACTCGCCCACGTTAATGTTCCCTGTAGTCAAAGAAAAGCAATTCCAGATGGTTGGCCTCTGCCCAAGGAAAATGCCCACTTTGTTCACATTGAGTCTCTCTGGCTAAGTAAGGTCATTTTTAGCTCTTCTTGAGCATTATGATACTTTTTATGTCCCTTAAACCTGAGTGTCCATTTTTAAAGCCTGAAAAGACATTTGAGGCAGGCATATCTAGTTAGTTAAGCTTGTCCTTCAGAAGTGAAAGAACTGTTTGTGGGCTCGAAGAGGGATGTAGCAATAGGTTACTTCAGGCCTTTCAAAAGGCATGCTTTCCATCTGGGATGCATCTATTACCTAATAGGCCACCTTTTATAGAAACTGAACAAAGACCCCCTGACACAATTTCAACCGCTGGCTGTCCTCAGAAAAGCTGGACAATTGTTTTGCTTTGGGGGTAGTGAGCACAATGGAAGAAGGCTGAGCATCAGCAGATTTTGAGTTTGAGCTACAGAAATCCTGAGCAACCAGCCATCAGTAAGGACTGCTGCCAGGCTCTCCAGAAAGTGGATTTGAGTCCCAAGCTTGTCTATGCCTCGGGGCCTGCTCTTCTGTAGTCTCCCCTCAATAAACGTTTGTTAAAGGAATGATGGACTGAACGAATGAAAAATACAACACCAAGGAAGACAGGCGTATGTCAAGCAGGAGATGTGTTTTTTTTTACTTCCTTCTGGAACAAAGACACATTGACTTTGAGAGAAACTTTTAGTTTGCTTTAAATTTCTTCTTAAATACTCATTGCATGCACATCACAGGAAGAAGAGTAAAAGAAATCTTACTCCAAAATGTTTGGTTTCTGCTTAGATGCCATAAAAAAAAGGGACAGTTAGCTTGAAAAAATAATACAGGGACGTTTCAAAGTTGGTGGGAATATTCTGTTCTCTTTTCATTGATTTTTTTTCCTAACTGTATCTGCCACAATTCACTTTCCAATGTCTTCTTCATGTTAGTTCACATCTGAAGGATATTTCATGGTTTCTACCAGTCTCTATCCTATCACTTTTTTAATGATTTGGGTTTTGTTATACATTTTATCCCACTCTATTCAGAACCTTCTATGTGATTCCTTTAAGGATAATTGGTACTTGTAAGTGGGCGCCATTTACTTCCTTTGGTCTAAGGACTATGGAGAATAATGTTTCTGTAGTAGATTAACCCATTGGACTAATAGTTTTCCTAGGTCTCCAGGTCTCATCACTCTTCTTCTCTCCAATGGGGGGGAACCAAGAGTTAAACCTTAGATGGCTGCTTATAAACTTTTTTTAAAAATCACTTTACTGGGGACTCATACAACTCTTATCACAATCCATACATAAATCATTCTCAAAACATTTTCTTTTTAAGCCCTTGACATCAGGTCCTCATTTTCCCCCCTCTCTCCCCTGTCCCACCTCCCTGTTGGACCCTTGATAATTTATAAATTATTTATAACTTTATCATATCTTACATGGTCTGAGGTCTCCCTTCACCCACTTCCCCGCTGTTCATACCCCAGGGAAGAGGTTATATGTAGATCCTTAGACTCAGTTCCCCCTTTCAACCCCACCTTCTCTCCACCCTCACAGTATCACCACTCTCAGCACTGGTCCGAAAGGGATTATCTGTCCTAAATTCCCTGTTTCCAGCTCCTATCTGTACCAGTGTACATCCTCTGGTCTAGTCGGATTTGTAAGGTAAAATTGGGATCATGATAGTGAAAGGAGACTTTGAAGAACTAAATATTAAAGAACTAAAGGATAGTTTTATGTTTCATCATTGCTATGCTGCACCCTAACTGGTTCGTCTTCTCCCTGCAACCCTTCTGTATGAGGAAGTCCACTATTTACAGATGACCTTTGAGTCCTGTATTCCCCCTCATTTATAATGATATAATTTTTAGTTCTTTGATGCCTGATACCTGATCCCTTTGACATCTGGTGGCCACACTGGCTGGTATGCTTGTTTAGTCCATGTGGTCTTTGTTGCTTCTGAGATAGATGATTGCTTGTTTACCTTCAAGCCACTGTATTTTTTGATAGCCGGGCACCATCAACTTTCTTCACCACATTTGCTTATGCACACATTTGTCTTCAGTGATCAAGTCAGGAAGGTGCTCACAAACTTTCAAGAGTCCAGTGACTACTCACCAAAGTATGATGTAGAACTCAGTTTTTGTGTACTCAACTCAATGCCTCTGAGTCAATTCAAACTCACAGTGACCTATATGAAAGGGTATAACTGCCCCTATGGTTTTTCTGAGACTTTAAATCTTTATAGGAGTAGAAAGTCTAGTCTTTCAAGAACTACTCAAACTTCAAGTTAGCAGCCCAACTAATAGTCCATGCATAGGAAGAGTCAATAGATATTGAGTATTGTCAAAATATCTGTGGAGAGGCTTTATGCCTGTTGCCTTGCTGTCAACAGCATTCTTAATAGTGAGTTGTAGTAGGGTCCCTGTGAGTCAAAAGTGACTCAAAGACTATTTAAGGATCCCTGATTATGCATTGTTAAGCACTCTGCACTAACCAAAAGATCAGTGGTTCAGACCCACCATCTTCCCTGAGGGAGAAAGAAGAGACACTCTCTATCTTAAAAATTTCAATTTTGGAAATTGCATAGGGTAATTTTGCTCTATCTTATAGGATCGATATGAGTCAGAATTGGCTGAACAGCAAAGGATTAAGCAGCGACAGTGAGAAGGTGGTGATTCAGTGGTAGAATCCTCATCTTCCACGCTGGAGACTTAGCTTTGATTCCCAGCCAACGCAACTGATACATAGGCCTGACCCATCTGTTAGTGACTGAACAGATTTCAGCAGCGCTTCCAGACTAAGATGGACTAAGAAGAAAAGTCTGGAGGTCTGCCTAGAAAATAAGCTGATGAAAATCATACGGATTATAATTGTTTGCTTTGCAGGAAATCGTGGGCTTTATCATTAGTGGGGCACCAACTCAGAGGCAGCTGACAATAACAAAAAGCGAGAACTTGGCACTAAGTGTTGTATGCCACTAACCACAAACTCATGACCCTAGGTAAGCAACTTAACCTCTCTGTATTTTCACTTCCTTATAACAAAAATGGCAAAGTTATACTAATAGGTGGTTCCTGACTTCTCTTTACCTTTTATCATATGGCATCCTTTTTTCAAACATGGGCCTGTACAAAAGCTAAAGATATAAAGTAGAAGATTCCACAAACCCCCCCTTCATCCTAACCCCCTGTCCTTGAATTTCACCGTAAACATAGCAAAAACCAGAAAGTCTCCAGCCCGGGTGGTTCCTTCAAAGACAAACTTCTAAGGCTTGAACACCAATATGGGGACAGCTTCGCAAGGACGGTCAGTTTGCCCACTGTCTGTGTCTAAACAAGACCGTGTCAATGGGTGGATGAGGACTTTTCAAGGTCAGGTTCGCTGATTATAAAGAAGCAGTTACTGCAAAATTTCCCGAGGAAACCAAAACTAGGGTTTGGTTTCCACTTAGATTGAGCAACTTCCTTTCAGTGTACCCAGCCTCCTGTTTTGTTAAACATTCTTTTTCAACACAGTTTAATGGCACATAAGGTGTGTGATTATACAGCCTCCTCAAAGAGGAAGCTCGCTCTGTGGTTAATCACTCTAGGAGGTGTGTCTCCACAGTTTGATCATCCCTCTGAAGAATCTCCAGAGTCTAAAATAAGTTTACGGGTGGTGGATCGTGGCGAGAGACTGTCATATTTAAGCTATCATATTTAATCTCACCCCTTTAACGTCACTGGCAGTTCTCTAAAAAGAATTTTTAAGTCCACATTAAAATGAGTCAAAAGTTCTCATTTCGTAAAGCCTTTTCCTCAAAGTTTAGTCTTCTCTGGGAGACATTTTAACCCTCTCCTTCCCCCCCAGCAAATCCATCCAGTCTGAAGGGAACCAAGAAATAATCCAGTTAACTAAGCTTATTTTCTGAAAAAGGTCCAAATTCCTCGTGTTCATTTTCCTCTGACCAAATGCCTGAGCTATTTGTTGGTTGATGACTTGCTTTCTTGTTTTCTTACATGCACCTTTCTTTTAGAATACCTTTATGCAAATTTCTCCACCACTGTCAGTTAACCGTTACTTATGTTCTTTGGGGTTACCAATTCTCTCCCTCAGCATATATCCGTAAATAACTCTCAGCATCAGTTTTTTCCATCTCTAAAGAAGCAACTGTGGTCAAAGATAGTCCATTGGATCTATCTGCCCCTGATAGCAGAGAGCCTATATTTCCTGCTCTTTCATCTGGTGTGGCTGCCATGGGAGCTTTGGGGTACTCTCTCTTTCCCAGCAGAACAGTTTCTCAAAGTGGGGAGTAGTTAGGCTGGCCAGCCAGAAAAGTGCGGCATTGTATCATTATGCTTATGGGAGAGTCAGAACAAAGTCAACCACTCTTACTAGTGGTTTTAATCCGTGCCGAAAGCATACAAAGTAAATGAACTATATTTGTTGGGTAGTCATGGGCTTTTGGAACGGAAATCGTAGGCATGTAAGAAGAATTCCAGTTTGGACTGTAGTGATTTCTAATGTTTGTATAACACATCCATCCTGCTATATGCAAGTTTTCCACATAACTTACATACTTGTCTACAAGTTAGTTTCATGTCGTTGTCACTCATTACTGTTTAATTGTCCCCGTCACATGTTATCTTCTGAGAGTAAGGGAGAAAAATGTGTAACAGAACTCAAATCCTTAAAATCCAGATTTGCTTGGATTTATTGAGATTAGAGCAGTGGTTCCCACCCTGTGGATTCCGACCCTTGGGTGTGTGTGTGTGGGGGGGAGGGAATGTGAATGACCCTTTCACAGGGGTCACTTAATACATCCTGCATATCTGCAGGATATTTACATCTGATTCATAACAGTAGCAAAATTACAGTTACAAAGTAGCAATGAAAGTAATTTTATGATTTGGGGTCACCACAACATGAGGAACTGTATTAATGGATCATAGCATTAGGAAGGCTGAGGACCACTGGATTAGAGAATTCTTGAAACTAACTCTGAGAAACTTCATAACTCTTGAGTTTAGACTACCCCCTGAGCATGTGTTTAGCTTAAATGATACATTGACTCTTAAAATAAAGACTATTACCAGTAAGGATGACTTGTCTTTAAAAAAAAATCTCTATGAATTCTAATGCAAAAATGAATGGATAAGGAACAAGGAACCCAGTTTACTGGATGCAAAATATCTGGAACCAAAATAATGAGAAGCTAGCCCACTATAAAAAATGTGAGCCATGTTCCTGAATGCAGAAACTTTTATATGGGAGCCCAACTTGCTGTGCACACTTGCACTGAAAACAAAATTATATATATATATATATATATATATATATATATGCAAACACCTCCACTAGCCCCAGTTTCTAGAAAGTCCTGCAAGATAATGTGTTTGTTATGTAACAAGCACTGCTTTGAACCCTTAACATAGTCTGTCTCAAATATAGTCATGAATGCAGTAGAGCCTACAGTGTTCAAAGTTATGAAAATTTATTAGACATAACCAAACATCTTGAGGGAATGAGTTTCTGGGTCTGGGGATTCAACAGTATGGTCTCAGGAGAAACCAAGGTCAATTGGTTTAACGTAATCCACAAAGACAAGATTCTACATGCTACATTGATGATCAATGACTGGATTATTAAAATCCCATGGGAAGTCATCTAAAATGAAACTACTGGTCTCTCTCCATCTACAGGAAAGAAGAGTGAAGAAAATTGAAGACATGTGGAAATTATTAGTTCAAGGTACTAATGTGTCACATGAACTTCAGCCTCCCTGATCCTGAGACCAAAAGAGATAGATAATTAGCAGCTATCATCACCAATTGCTCTTAAAGGGATCATAATAAAAAGCCCAGGGTAAAGTGGGTGGAAATGTGTATAAATCATTCAAAAGACTATACTTACTGGTTGGGTAGAGACTGGTGGAACCCTGAGACTATATTAGTCAACTTTCAGGACTGGAACTGAACTCACTCCCATGATTGAATTTTCAGTCACACAGCCCACATGTGTATAGGATACCATTAACACTCAGAAGGCATAAACTCCTCAGACTAATCTGAGAAAACAAAACAGCAGCATTTGCCAAAGGACATAGTTCAGAAGGATTAGGAAACAAAGAAGACTGGAAAACCAGAAATACAGGAAGGGAGAGAAATGATATTATGACCTTGAGTCTATCTCACCAGAAGTTCCAGAACATCTCAAGAACAGATTTTCTGCATTGAACATTAATGGCAGAAGACTGGATGAGCTGTGAGTGGGTATCAAGAATATCATGAAAAAAATCAAGAGGTCATTATAAAGACAGGAAAGGAAAAAAAGATCAAATTTAATGTCAGGAGAGATTCTGAAACTTGTTCTTAGTCAGAGAGTAACTAAGGCAAATAGAAGAAATGATGAAGTCAAAGAGCGGAACAAGAAAGCTCAAGACAACAAAGAAAAATATTGTAATGACACATGGAAAGATCTAGAGATAGAAAACAAAAAGACCCATGGTCAGCACATGTGAAACAGAAGCAACTCAAGAAAATATTCAAGTGCTGAATGGCAATATTGAAAAATTCTATGGACAAAATATTGAATGATGCAGGAAGCATTAAAAGAAATGAGAAAGATTAAACAATCACTGTAGCAAACAGAATTGGTTGGCATTCCACCGTTTCAGGAGGTAACATATCAGCAAGAAACAATGGTATTGAAGAAAGAGGTTCAAGCTGCACTGAAAGCATTATCCATAAACAGGACCTCTGGAATTGATGGAATACCAATTGAAACAGTTCCACAGTTTGGTGATGCACTGAAAACGCTCACTCATCTCTGCCAGAAAAGTTAGACGATCAGTACTTGGCCAACTGACTGGAAGAGATCCATGTTTTGTATCATTTCAAAGAAAAGTGACTCAACAGAATGCACAAATTATATTACAGTAATAATACTGATATCACATGCAGGTAAAATTTTCTGATGATCATCCAGCCAAGGTCGTGACAATGCACTTGCTGGGTGCTTCCAGAGATTCAGACTGGATTCAGAAGAGAATATAGAAAAAGGTGTCATTACTGATGTCAGAAGAACTTTGGCTGGAAGCAAAGACTGATAGAAGGGTGTTCACTTGCACGTTATTGATTGTACAAAGGCACTAACTGTGTGGATCATAACACACTGTGGGTAACCTTGAGAGGAATGGGAATTCCAGAACACCTGATTGTGCTCATGTGGAACCTGTACATCGATTAAAGGGCTGTTAAAAAACACAAGGGAATACAGCATGACTTGAAATGAGGAAATAAGGAAAGCTGTGTGTCAAGGTTGTATCCTCTCACCGTACTTATTAGGCCTGTAGGCTGAGCAAATCATCCAAAAAAACTGGATTATGAAGGATAATGGTGTATCAGGATTGAAGGAAGGCTTATTAACCTGCAACCTAGAGGTGACACAATCTTTCTTGCTGAAAGTGGAGAGGACTCGAAACACTTGTTGATGAAGATCGAGGATTTCAGCACTCGGTTGGAATTAAAACTCAATGCAAAGAAGAGTCAACTCCTCACAATTGGACCAACGAGTGAAATGGAGAAAAGAACCAAGAAAGAGAGGATTTTGTCTTGCCTGGCTTCACAATGTTCATGGAAACAGCAGTGAAGAGACCAAAAAAATAAGCTGCATTAGGTAAATCTGCTGTACAAAACCTCTTTAGAATTGAAAAGCAGAGAGGTTACTTTGACTAAGGTGTGCCTCAACCAATCCACGGTATTTTCAACTGCCTCATGTGCATAGAAAATTGAACCCTGAATAAGGAAGACCAAAAAAAGAGTCAAAGTCTTTGAATTGTGGTGCTGGAAAAGAATATTGAAAGCATCATGAACTGTCAAAAGGACAAACAAATCTGTCTTGGAAGAAGCAAGACTTCATCCTATCTACTATGGGTATGTTGTCGGAAGAGATCAGCCTCTGGAGAAGGACATCGCGGTCGGTAAAGTAGAGGGGCAGTGAAAAAGAGGAAAGCCCTCAAGGAGAAGGACTGACCCAGGTGGCTGCTGCAACAATGGACGCAAGCACTGGAACCCTTGTGAGGCTGGTGCAGCACGGCACAGGGTCTTCTTCTGTTGTGCATAGTATCATTTGGGATTGGAGCTGACTTGATGGTACCCAATGGCATAGAGTTTTCATTGGATTATTTTTAAAAGTAGATTGCTAGGCTGGAACTTCTCATTCTTTAGGCTGGAGCTGAAATTCCTTAGTCTGCAGGAACCTGTCCACCACAAGTTACCCTACTGGTCTTTGGAGTGCTGCGGTATTTCCGAGGACTCAACAACAGGTAAGTCAGCACGGTGTGACAAACTGAGAGGTGGTCAGAACGAAGGCTGGAGGGTTAGAGACGGAGGCATTAGATTATCCCAACTGGATGCCCCTGAAATTCAAAAGGAACAAGGGAGGGAGACTTTCGTAGAGTAAATAAATAAAGATACTTTTGACCATCTCCTTCCCCATTGGGTGACTGGAGCTGTTTTAGGAGCCTCTACAGTCCACTCACAACCCATTTCAAGTGTCCTGGGATGGCCCCAGGGCAGCAGACTGGCAGGTCTACTACTCTTTGGGGAGCAGCAAGCTGTATGACCACATTCACTTGATCAAACCTCATTCACATTTCTGTTTCTTTGTTTATTAGATAGGTTACCTTTGGGCAAGTTGCCTCATCTCTCTGAAGCTCTGTTTCCTCATCTGTAATATGGGCGTGATCATAGAGTTCCCAGGGTGACTGTGGAGATTCCATGATCTAACGTATACAAATCCTATCCATGAATACAGCATGTCTTGGCATTTTATACTTATTCTTCTCCTCTTCGGATTGCATAAAAATAGTCCCACTAATTCATGACTACATGTCTCTGCACGTCTGGAACATGCAGCGTATACTCAGAACCACTGTCAAATGGTTTTCACTTCTTAAATGCAGCAAACCTGACCTGTATGGTTGTCTCCGTGATCAGGGGCAGTGGACATCCTGGTACCAAGGCTACCTCCATATATATCCCATATAACAGAAATCTTCCCATTGTCCTCATTTCTGGTAGTCTATTGGGTCCCACTGTCCTCAGAAGAACTTCCTTTATTCTAGAGATTAGGCATAGACTCACATAAAGGTCTGAATCAAAGCAACAGGAAGGAGGTGTGTGTGTGTGTGTGTGTGTGTGTGTGTGTGTGTGCGTGTGCACGTTGGCATGATCTTAATCTAGTCAGTAGCTAAGTTCACATTTCCATTTTCAAATACTTGCCTGCAACCTTCAAACCCAGCTAGCAGGTCAGCCTGATGCTGTCAGGATTGTTTTGGCAATAATTATGGGCACTGTTTTGAAATGTATACTTATCAGATGGCCCCAAGTTACAGCATGACAGTAATTACAGAACTCAGAGTTTTACTGTCAAGAAGGGTGGACCTGTTCTTTGTGGTTGAAATTACAAAGACCAACCAAGCGACTCCACCCGCTGCAAGAGGAGAATGGGCTGTGGGAGGAGTGAAGTGGGCAACTGTGAGTCTCTGAGAACTCCTTTTCCAACCTCAAAAGACAAAGCAAGCAAGTATAAACTCTGAGATTTTTCCCTTTTAGAACTCTGTGGCGTCTACGGCCATACCACTCTGAATGTGTCCGATCTCGTCTGATCTCGGAAGCTGAGCAAGGTCGCACCTGGTTAGTACTTGGTTGGGAGAAATCTGTGGAATATGCAGTCAGCCACTGTGTCTAATTCATCTTCTCTCAGAAGCTGGCTCAAGGTTTAGCCCAAAGTACCTGTTCAGTTAACTAGCAAAACAGAGTCTGGGATCAAAATAATTTGATGAAAATTTAAATTAAAACTGGCCATTATATCTTTTTAACCCTACATCCAGCTACATTGAATGCCAGATTTTTTTATTGTGGGGGGGGGGGCATCACTGCCTCTGGTGGTCATGGGCATTGCCCAGTGCCGCTCCTGAGAGCCGACGCTGGATTTGAAACCACCAAGCCCGCGGGCCACAGTCCTGCACTCAACCACTTACGCCACCGGGGCTCAGCCCGAATGCCAGATTTTATACCTGGAAATACGTGTCTTCAAGTTGACTCCACTTCATGGTGACCTGGCATGCAGCTACATGAAATGCTGTCCAGTCCCACGTCATCCTCATCACTAACAGCATTTTTGACTCCACCATTATAGCTGCTGTGTCATTTCACCTCACCAAGCATGTCCTTGGCCTTTCGTAGTCCTCCACTGCACCAAAGACAATGTCCTCCTCCAGCAATCGACCTTTCCTGCTGATGTGGCTAACAAGCCAAATGGGCAATGTTTAGTTGTGATTCGTGTTTTCCTATCCTGGTCTACCTTAGTTTAAACATTCCTCTGAAACCTGTTCATCATAAGTGACCTTGCTAGTGTTTGAAATCCAAGCTACCACAGTAGGACAAACCGGTAGATTGATGGCTGGAGGGGTATATTGTCGCCACTTTACTTTCTTTAGAAATGTATACTAAATATTCATGTTCTTTCTGAATACTACTCGCACTAACATTATTTCTGTTTAGCACTATCGTCCTATTTTCATCAGTGTAGCATTCATACATCACAAAATGTCTTTGATGATTTACTCCCCTTAGAGCTCTCCAAAGGCAAGGTTACTGGTTCATCTCCATCTTGCAGTTAAAAGCCCAGATTCTGTAACAGGATCCATGTGGGAGGGAGGCAGGAGGTGAGGAGGGCAGGAGCCCTGCATAGGATCTGCCTAAACAATTGAAGTATTCCCCTGCACTAACCCTGCCCTCTCTCCCCCAACCCGCTCCCCACTCCACACACACACACACACACACACACACACCACAAACAAATAAAGAAGCAGGCTTTTCCCTTCACACCTGGGCTTCCAAGTCATTGCAAGGCATCTTGTTCATTTGAGACATGCGCGAGGGTAAAATAACTCAGCTTCAAGCATATGTAATAGCGACTCCTTTATTAAATATGAATGAGGACAAAGAACCATACCAGAGGAGGGAAAGTGTCAAGGTGAACATAGTACAGAGACAAACGGAATCCATTGAACCACACCTATGACTCTCATTATATATCCTAGAGACAAAGGAAGTCATCACAAGATCATGACAGGGGCAAGCCATTCCATCACTGCAATGAGTCGCACCCCAGAAGCAGAGAAAGAACTACGATTTGGCATACACACACAACTGCAGATCAAGAACATTCACAAGATTGGTTGTGGGGTTTTGATTTCCTGACTACAGAGTGGTTGGGGTATGACTCATGATCATGTGACCCTGAGTCAGAACCACAGGTAGTGACATCAAATACAGGAACTCCAACCTCTAAATTGGATAGCATGCATCTAGTTTGCGACTTTAGGTAACTATCTAAGGAATTTCCTTAATGCTTGAAAGGATCTGTCTGCATAATCTCCATTCTCCTAGACCAAACTAGCCTATCTGCGCATAGCTGCATTGTTTACCTCAAAATGATCAGCAAACATTTGGGAACTAAGAAGCACTCAAATGATGTCTGAATCTATGTCAAAACTTCAAATGGAATTAAGGTTTCCATTGTGGATCATAGCCTTCTGCAAATCAAGTGCCTTAAAATTTAAGTTCTAATGCAGGTGATAGAAATTGCACGAACCCACATTGCTGAGTCTTGAGTCTCTGAAAAATCTTCATAGGGAATTTGATGCCAACTTCCTTGTGCTATTTGCTATGACCGTTAAATAGTATATTATTTCCAACTCAGTTTCCACTGAGTCAATTACAATCTCATATGTGTTGATCTTTCAGAAATAGATCACCTGTTCATTCTTTTCAGGTACCTAGGGGTATTCCAACCTACAACCTTTTGGTTATCAGAGAGTATTTTAATTGCTCGTTCCGCCATGGATAAATTCCCAGAATATTTCATCCAACTTTCTTATCCAACTCAGTCCTAAAGAAAAATTCTTCCTTTCTTGAGATAAAAATGAATCTATCAGAGAAAGTTCCTCTTCTTAGTCATTATTTTGACATACAATTGTAACACAATTAAGTATTCATTTCTTCCCTTCATTAGCAATATATCTTACTTCCTTCCACCAACACCACCCCTCCTTTTTATACTTTTTGACATAGGTTAGGAGAAAATTAGTTCAGCATTCAGCAATTTATCCATATTTGGTGTTATGACATTGAGTATAATCTTCTCAAGGTAGGCAACACTCTTCTGACTTTCTTCTTGGGTCCCATTTGGCCTTCTTTCCTATTCCTTCTGGTTTCTGAACTTTGTTTTGGGGCAACTGTTGTTCTTTTGTTTGTGTGGTCAATTTTCCTGAGTAGTATAACCTTTCCTGTGGTGTATCTTCTGCCTTTTCAGCCAACATTCCAACCAGGTTACAAAAGTTCAGCTTAATTACACAATAAGGATGAAAATTAAGGAAATCCTCATGTTTCACTTTATCAAGTCTACTTATAAAAATTTGAAAGAGACAGCAACGGGTCAAAAGATGAAACGAAGCATAAAAAAATTAGTGATTTGTTCATTAATGAAGATTACTATTGGTTCTTCATGGACTGGTACCTGCTGCTTAAAGAATGATAAGGTAAGGACCAGCAGAAGGTAACAGAAAGAACATGAACTATGAAGTATAATATATTGGGTTTGAAATACAACTCTGAAATTCCATCTGTGTGTCCTTGGCAAATTCCTGAACTTCCCTGTGCCAGTGACAGTGCCAATGGTCTGAGTGGGTAAAGCTTTCACTCTACACCAACTCACCTGGGTTCAAACTGGCTCTGTTATTTCTTTCTGCCTGACTTTGCAAATCACTTAATAGACACTAATCTTAATTGCTTTGATGATAAAATGAGAACAATAATTGTACCAGCAGAAGAGGTGTGAGGATTAGATAAATTAATTCATATTACATTTATAGAATAATGCTAGATAACATGAAAAGAACTCAAAAAAGCTAATACTTTTTGAACAAATATAATATGCCTGCCACATAGGAAAGTTGCTGGAAAGGTCAAAAGTGCTCATAACTGCATATCACACACATTCTAAAAGCAACAACAAAACCCACCCAAAACAAAACTAAATTAAATTAGCAGCTGTGGAGTGGTCTCAGACTCAAGGCACCTCCATACATATCAGAGTAGAATTATGCTTTATAGGGTTTCTAATGGTAGAGTTTCTTGAAGTAGTTTGCTAGGTCTTTTTCTTCAGCGTATTCTAAGTATGTGATCATGTTTCCACCCTTGCCCTTTCTAAATTGGCATACATTGAACATTTAATTATCACACGACTATGGAAGTTTTAAAAGGGGAGGAAGAGAAGGAAATGTCACAAAATGAAAGCAGACAAGTTGGGGGGCAGGCATGAGTACAGGAAATGGGGAGGTGATGTTATGATACGGCTTCATCCTCTTCCTTTCTGCATCCATGGACAGCGGGCCTCCTGAACCTTGCAGCATAGTGCAGCAAGCCCTCTGGACTCTGGACTGAGTTCTCTGTTTGACGGCTCACTCTTGTATCTCTTTTGAGGTTCCTGGCTCCTAGGATAGACCCTGAGGGTATGGGGTGGTCCGTCTCCATCTGGAAGTCTTGTCAGCCTTCCAGAGCAGAATCTGACAGCTTTTCCCCTAAAGGACAGATGGTAAAGCTGTATGTGCTTCAGCACAGTGGTTAGGAAGCCACAGCCAGACATTATGTGTAAACAAATAGTTTTGGGAGTATTCCAATAAAATTTCATGTAATGGCACTAAAATTTGAGTTTCTTTTAGTATCCACATATCAAGGAATAAGTATCTTGAATTTTTTTCAACAATGAAAAAATATAAAATTCATGCTTAGCTCCTCAGAACACAAGTTGCCCTGGAGATGACTGTGACTCAGGTGACCTCAGGTGAATGAGAATAGCACTAGAGTTACATTTTGTGTCAACGTGACTGTGCCAGGATCCTCGGTAGTTTGGACTCAACATAATGTAAACAACTCCAGGCTTCCCCAAAGCAATCCCTTACTCAGTTCGCAGTCTGTGACTTGTTTCATATAAATACACCCTGTGGAGAATTCTATTCCTTTTTCCTTCTGCTGCTCTGGGTCCTGCATCTGGATTCTTTGGACCAGTTTGCCATGTGGGCACTGGGAGCTACTAAGCACCTTCCATGTTGCCCGCCAACCCCGAGAGCCATCAAAGCCTAACATCAAGCCAGCCTATCCACCTGGGCATCCATCATCTGTGGCTTTCCTGCTTCACTCTCAGGCAGTCCGGTTCATCCTGTAGGTTCCTGATTCTCCAGCCCTAACTGCATGGGCTGGCAGGTCCTTCAGCTTCGCATCTTACTTGCCTCTTCCGTGGCTGTGTGGGTTGTTCTCTTGATATAAACTCCTTTCTTATACACATATGTGTGTGTGCTTTTGCCTTTATAGAAATCCCAGGAGAGATACTTTAGGGTGTGGCGTGATGCTGAACAGCTTCCAGAACCTCTTCCGCTTAGAACTCCAGGACAAAGCCCTAGAGTTGAGGGCAAGTATTGACTGGATTGACAGCTGCTCTACCACAGTACCCTATGGCGGGATCAGGCTGGGCAGTAAGGATGAGGGGGACCCTCACAGTGATGCCACTGGAGATGAAGTGCCTATACTTCCTCCTATGTGACCCCAGATAAAAACTGAGACACCTCAGGCACCAGGACCCAACTCACCCCCAGAGGTTCCCAACACCCAAAGAGACCAGACTGGCCACAACAGGGCGGGTTCAAGAATACACAACTCTTAGAAGGGCAGAACAATGGGATAGAAGACTCTGGTGACACACAGTCTCCAGGCCAAGTGCAAAATGGCAAGGACCGTGTGTGGTCTCCATGGATGAGAACATGGACAATGAGGATCAGACCGAGTTCCCCACCTTGCCCATCCCTGAATCCCCAGACTTTGTCCAGGGCAAGCACTTCTTCCTGTCTGAGGGATTCCCCAGAGACAAATGGTGGAGGTTCATTCAACATGCCATAGCCTTCAATGAGAAGCTTGAGGACTACATGAAGTCCCTATGATTCCTCCTAAGTGACCCCAGGTCAAAACTAAGACACCTCAGGCAGCAGGACTCAGCTCACCCCCAGAAGTCCCCAACACTCTAAGAGCCCAGACTGGCCACAGCAGGGCCTGTTGGTTATCAGAGACCGTGATGGACAACCCCTCCCTGGTCTTTGTCTCACCATGGTGGATCTACAGTTGCAAGGAAAGCAGAAGTGCCCCCAGCCTAAAGGATGCATGCACACACACCCAGGATACTCATCTTAATAAAGGACTTTATTTGTTTGGGGGGAAGCACTGCACTGGATTTTCAGTGGTTGACTTTTCATAAATAGATTAACAATAATTTTTTCTGAGGCACCTCTCTTAGGCTTCAGGATTTGGCCATAGTTTTATGACTCATATACATCCTTTTTCTAGTCTAGAAGATTTCTTCTTAAAAACTTCTGGTCATCATCAAGGAAGGAATTAGGACTAGTCTAAGATCATTGGCCCAGGGAATTCACAGGCCTACCACAACAGGGAAGGGTACACACAGAGGTGTACTGAAAATTGACAAATGGAATTTAATAAGAATAAAACACCTGTGCACCTCAAAAGCCTTCACTAAAAGGGTAACAAGGCAACACACAGACTGGGAGAGGATTTTGATACATAATGATACATCAGACAGAGGGCACGTTACTAAAATCTACAACACCTTCATGGCCTGCAAAAAAGAGGAAAACGGTTAACTCCCTAAGGAAGAATTTTCACTAGGGAGGAGACCCGTGTGGCCAACAAACACATGAGAAAGTATTTCCATTCATTAGCCATAAGAGAAATACACATTAAAACAATCATGAGATATCATCTAACACCTCTGGGGTTAGCCCAAATCAGGAACTCAGAGAGTAACATAAATGCTAGAGGGGAGGTGACGAGATAGGAGCTCTGCTCTACTGTTGGTGGTCATGTAGATAGGTGCAGCCCTATGGAAAGCCATCTGGCAACATTTACAGGAAATGGAAACTGATCTACCTTATGAGCCAGCCATCCCACTACTGGGTATATACCCAGAGATAAATAAGAAATAAACCACAACCAGTCATCTGTGCCCCAATGTTTATTGCAGGGCAATTCATAATCGTGGAATTGGAAACAACCTAAATTTCCATGGATAGATGAGTGGATCAGTAAACTCTGGCACTTTCACACAATGGAGTGCTCTGCAGTATTAGAAAGCACACATCGTTTCATGGGAAGAATTGTGTTGGAAGAAATTATGGTAAGCAAGGTAAGTCAATCTCAAAGGGACAAGTATAACATGGGTTCCCTGAGGTAGATACAATCAGCACAGCAGGAATAGAAGAAAAGACACGTATCTCATAATACATGGAAGGAAGCATAGACTGGGGAGGGGGGGTGTCAGACCAAACCAGGGAGCTACATGTGAATCCAACAAACAGAAGGGGAGAGGGGGAAGGAGGAGGGAGAATGGGGTTGGGGAGAAACTGAGATGATGACATGGGGGAAACAGGCCACTAACCCACTCAGAGGGAGAGTACTGGAAGTGGCTCCACAGAATTGGAAGGTGCATACAGACCCCACCATGATGCACCATACCAGGAGGGCAATGTAACATATGGAGGAATGCATGAGAAGACTGGACTACAGGGCTGGCCCCAACCAGAACCAGCCTGACCCCCACTTTGGAAGTGTGTGCCACAGAAAGCCACATTAGACCTTCTGGTGGGGGACAGGAACCAACCTAGCATACCCAGACCAAACTAAACCAAAATGGAAAAAGAGAAAGGGGCAGTCAGCCTAGATTCCAAAGATGCACACCAAGCCCAGTGGAGGAAGTCCTTGCATGGGGCCGCTGGGGCACAGAGAGGACTGTGGGACTACCAACACCTCAAGACATGTAGTCTCTTAATTGGAGCATACGGAGACAGGGGACCATAGTGGGGACACACGGTGGGGAGACAGTGGGGAAATGGAGCATCACAGGTCAGCAATTGGAGTAAAGCCAAGCAACAGAGCCTTTTAGGATCCCCAAGAATGGACTTCAACCAAGGAGGGGCAGTCCTGGGATCTCCTGCAGGACCAGGGAGGGAGGATCTCCTGGGGATCAGCAAACAGACCTGGACCTATGTAGGATTTGTTTTTTCTCTCTCATCTTTTTATCTTTCCTTTTATTTCTTTAACCAAAGCTTTCTTATTGTTCAGACTAGGACATTGCTGGTTTGCCTAATTTTATGGGTTGGACATGGGAGGGAAGCTCAGGGAGAAGGCAATGACCCTGGAAGGTAGAGGGGGAAGTAGGAGGTGCAGAGAAGGTGGTGGTGAATGCGGGGAGCATTGGACAGGGGAACAACTAGGGAAGCATAAGCAGCATCTAGAAGAGAGTAGAGATCCTGTGAGTATCAGAGCAACACCAAGTTCGTGGAGAGGAAGTACAAAGAGGTAGAAGAAGTGGGAAAGTGATGGCAGGGCAGGAGGAGGTAAAAGAAGACAGAGGCAAGCGCTAGGAAGCAAAGGCATAGGTAGGGAGTTTAACAGAGGTGTGCACTTATGCAAATCATTAATCCATAACAATAGGGGTATTGGCCTCTGTACCTATATTTACAAGGCAATTCACTGAGGCTGCAGATGGTCCTTGGGCCTCGGCTCATGCCTTCCCTCAATACAAGAGCACTTTGTTCTAACAAATTGGCATTCTGTGATTCTCACCCCTCACCCCCGCCCTACACGATTGCTGAAAACAAAACAGGTCAGAAGCAGATGTGGTGAAGACAGAGAATGGTGCCCAGGTACTAAAAGATATCATGTCTGGAGTCTTAAAGGCTTGAAGTTTAACAAATAGCAATCCAACAGGGAAGCAACATGCTCACATGGGAAAAGCACACCAGCCAGTGTGATCATGAGGTATCATTGAAACTGGGCAACAGGCATCAGAAGATTCACAACAAGCAATAAACCAACAAATAAAAATGCATTGGTGAGAATGAAGGAGTAGGAACGCATTTACGAACAGTGGAACATCCCCCCACAGCGGGGTCATAGCGAGGGGATGTGTCAATCAGGGGGTAGTGGAGCACTAATGGGTCTCACAATACACCTCTGACCCCTTGTAGCTTCCTCACCCCCCCCACCTCTGCCCCAATCCCTCTCTATCATGACCCCAGTCCCGCTTCCCAATCTAGACTAGACAGGTGCAAGTACACAAATGTAGGCAAGAGATAAAATTTACAACACATGGAACCCAGGAACAGGCATGGAGTAGAGATACCAAAAGGGTAGGGGAAATGGGGGAGAGGTGGGTAAGAAGGGGAGCACAGATCACAATGAATGACACATAACCACACACTCCCCAGGGGAAGGAAAACAGAAACCAGAGGGGAAGAGAGACAGCTGGTGTGAGATTTGAAAATAATTAACAATCTACAATCTACCAAGGGGCCGCAAGGGTTGGGGAGGGGGAAGAGAAAAAAAGAAGACCTGATCCCAAGAGCTCAATGGAAAGAAGTGTCTAATAAAGAATGATGGAATATATGCACAAGTTTTCACATAAAATTGATGTGTGGGTTGTTACAAGAGTTGTAAGAGCCCCCAATAAAATGATTAAAAAGAAAACAACTTGAAGAGGGAAAACAAAGAAAAAAAAAACAACTCTGGTTATTTAAATTTTTTTTATTCTAATTTGAGAATAAACTTTGCACTGTATAGACTAACAATGCTGTGTGTAGGATTTGTGTGGGGGGGGGAGTCATTTGAGATTTTTGCTTATTTATTATCCTTCAGTTAATATAATTTTACCATAAAATGTGTATGTCAATGAACTGTAGTATTAAGTAATATGATAATGGACTTTGGAAACTTTTAACCTTTTATTCTCTTTTCATTTTCTGAATTAGTGTCTAGTGAGTCATTAATTTTTTATAGTGGTAAAATAGGCAACTCATGAAATTTATCATTGTAACCATTGTAAAGTGTATGATTGAATGGCATTAATAATTCATAGTGTTGTGCAACCTCTCCATAACATTTTTATCACCTCATCATTAATGTATTTTTACATTCCTGGAATGATAATTTTGTTCCAATGCAAATTTTTCTTCCCATCTTGGAAGAAATAGTCTTAATAAACATGAAAATGGTTTGGTCCTCGAGAAATTTATAGCTAAGATGAGAAATTAAGATGGCTGCCCCTGATTCTTTTAAAATACAAAGTCATATTTAATTTATTCTATTTTATTATCCTTTGCCATTTGAAACATACAGTTATACATGATCCTTTTTCATGACTAAAACACAAATTTTTCAAAAGAACTATTTGCTTCCAAAATAGCGATAACGTAGACACCTCTTTCTAGGGGGAGGATGACCCACCTGGACTGTGACCACATGGACCAAAGCATCTGCAGTTGGCATGGATACGCAAAAAAGGTATGTATACAGTTTCTCATTCTTTTTCTATACACATGGAAATATTTCACATGTTGTTAAAGTACAATAAATGATCTGAAATATTATTGATATGACATCAAAATGAAGTATGACTGTTATTGCTATTTTCCATTAAGTCACCTCCAAACTGTGACCTCATGTGCAATAGAATGGAATGTTTCATGAGTCTACACCATCTTTGTGATCGCTGGTATGCTCGAGTACATTGTTGAGGCCACAGTGCATTTTGATCCCTGCAGCATAGGATGCTCATCTTCCTGTACTATATCAGGACACTTTCTATTATGATCTATTGAGTGTTTTATTGGTTAGCTTTCCGACTATCTTAATCAGGAATCTGATGAAACCTACCTACCAGGGGTGATCCTTCTGGTATTTAAAATAGTTTCCAACTTCATAGAACCACACAGCTATCACATACAACAAAATAACAGAAATAATTGCGAAATAATTGATACTGTTGTTCTTAATGTATTTGTTGCTATTAAGTGCCTTTGAGCCAGTTCTGAATCATGGCAACTTTATGTACAAGAAAAACACCATCCTCCCAGCCTTTGCTATGTTTGAAGACATCGCTTCATATACTGTGTTAATTCATCTCATTAAGGGTCCTTCCCTATTTATTGGCACTCTGCTTTACACAGCAGGGTGTCTCTCTCCAGTGACTGGTCCCTGTTGATGTCACGAGGAGAGTACAAGAGATAAAATCTTGCCATCCTCATATCTAAAGAGCATTCTGAGTGCACTTCCAAGACAGTTATTTGTTATTCTGGCAGCCCACAGTATATTCAACATTCTTTATCAACACCGTAATGCAAAGGTATTGATTCTTCTTTGGTCTTCCTAATTAATTGTCTA
Source organism: Nesogale talazaci (assembly GCA_004026705.1). Taxonomy (NCBI): domain Eukaryota; kingdom Metazoa; phylum Chordata; class Mammalia; order Afrosoricida; family Tenrecidae; genus Nesogale; species Nesogale talazaci. The sequence goes on along the minus strand of PVJH01001025.1, from coordinate 210,892 downwards.
GATTTTTCATGTGTAGTAGCCTGGGTTCTCTAGTGAAGTCAAATCATAGATGATAGATAGAAAGATAGATGATAGATAGATAGATAGATAATAGATTGATTGATTGATAGATGATAGATAGATATAGATTAAAAAGATGAAGAAATAAAACCAGTATAAAATTTTACATGCAGAAAGTGGCTCACAGTGTGGGGGTGGGGATGGATAATGGCTGTCAGATAACCTGCAAGGGAAGAGCTCCTCTAGGAGGGATATCCTGCATATCCTTCCTATCTTGCCCTTCAAAGCCAAGTAGACCCAAGTTTCTTCAAGGAGGAAAGCAGCAACACCAGCTGACAGACTGCCCTTCATCTTTGACAAGCAGCACAGGCCATTTCTGTGAGCCCCGCTCCTCCCCAGCATAGCTGATATTTTCCCCTGGTCCCTGAGGAAGCCAGCCAAGCAAACCTCTTGCCTCACTGACCTCTAGAAGCCATGGTAGCTAACAGATTGAGTGGGCAGTTTATTGAAGATGTAATCTGTAGCCAAGGTTCACTCTTTCCCCCCTTTTCACCCTTCCCTCTGTCTTGTTTTGTTCTCTGGTCCCTTCCCCCTGTCCCACAACATGCCTGACCTCTACCATATAGCATACAAGGACACACAATCACGCTACCAAAGGAGAAGGAATCACTAAGGTGGCTTTCATTTTGAATTTATTTTATTATCTTCCATTTTTGTGCTTTTGTTCTATTACAATATGTTTACTTTTTTTCTTTCTCTCCCACTTTCTTGTCCATTGTCATTTTTAATGGGGCCTCCAACTTCTTGAGAATAAACATTTTCCCCAAGACAAAAGCAGGTCTATATATTCCTCCAAACAAACTCCGCCCCCCCCCACACACACACACACTTTGAGGGAAATGACACACCCACATTTACACTACCATAGCAAAAACACTTCAGCATCCACACTCAAACCACATATACATCTTTTGTTTTTTTGTTTCCCTTTTTTCTGCACATCCATCAGTATTTCTGTCTGCCCTTTCTTTTTCCTTGTGAAACATATTTCCATAACATTCATTAATTCTGCTTACCTTCCTTAAAATACATTTTCCATATTTTACAAATGTGTTGGCCTATCCAAACAGCTGCTTATGATTGCTATCATTATTTTTATTTTACCATCACTCTTCTTCCATACCCCACTTAACCATCTCTCTTGCCTTTTTTCCCATTTCACCAACATAGATTTTCCAGCGTCAATACACTTCTTCCAAGTCACTAGACAGATCCAACCACCTCTACATGACCCAGCAGCACACACACCAGTAATAGCTGTACCATGCTGCCTAGAAGACAACAGTCAACCAATCTAAACCCCCAAATCAAGGAAAACAAACACAACTAACAATCATCCAAGCCCAATGGAGTACCCTGAAAAAGAGTCCCTGGGTCTACACAAGACAGAATTTAGTAGAATGATATCTGGGGCCTTTTAAGAGATGAGGAAGGAGCCCTGATGGTGTAACAGTTATGCATTGGGATGTGATGGACATGGTCAGCATTTCAAAATCACCAACAGCTCCAAAGGAGAAAGACTGGGCTTTCCATTCCCATAGCAGTTACGGTCTAGGTAACCCATTGACTCAAAAGCAGTGGGAGGAATACTTAGGATAACAATGAAAGAAACTGAAAAACTAAAATCCTTAAACCAAAAGGAATTTCAGAAAATAAACAATGAGATAACAGAGTTAAGCGACATAGTAAAAGACCAGAGGAAAAGAATGGAAGAAAAGGGGAAAATAAAAGCAATGAGCTTGAAGGCAATCACTCTGACTGCAATTGATGAGAGAAACAATCAATGACAACGACAAAAAATCAAAGGCATCAAAAGGACACCTGAGAATAATATATAACACTACCAAGAGATGTAACTTATGTCCATTGGGATACTGGAAAAATATGAAAGAAGGAAAACAAAATAACTACCGAGAAATCATGGGTGAAAATTTCCCCAACATAATCAAAAAGGAAAAATAACTATTCAAGAAGCTTAGAGAACCCTAAACAGGATGAATGCCAAAAGAAAATCATCATGACATATCTGAATTAAGCTCTTCAATTTCAAGGAAAAGAATCCTCAGAGTTGTGAGAGAAAAAAGAAGTTACTTAAAAGGAAAACTGATAGGCATAAACTTGGACAATTCAACAGAAACTATAAAGGCAGGAAAACAATGAAGTGAACAAAATACTGAACAAAAGAAACAACAAAAATTCAGGAGGAATAATATTAATCTTTGATAAAAAGGCTCCAAGGCAAATAGCATGGTCAGAGGCAAGAATGTACACTACATAATGATTAAAGGAACAGTAAACCAAGAACATATAACCTTAGGAAACATTGAAGCACCCAATGAAAGACTATGAAAACCCACCAATCAAATTCTCAAAGAGTAGAAAAGAGAAATAAAGACATCGGCAATAATAGCAGAAAACTTTGACACACCAACTGAATAAAGAAACAGAAGAGCTGAACAGCATAATCAGCCAATAACCAGAAACTTGTAATAAATGGTCCAAAGCCCATCAGTAAAAGAATGGTAAAGAAACTCTGGTGTATACACACTGTTCATCCCTCAAAGACAGTCATAAAACCATGAAACGCTTCATGATGTAGATGTACCTGGAAACCATTACTCTGAGCGAAGTTAATCAATCACAGAAGAACAAGTGTTGCATGAATCCACTACTATCAAGATAAACACCAAGATGAAGGCAGGTTTCGTTCTCAGGTCAAGTGATCTTCTAATCTGGTCTCTCACAAAACTAGGTAGACGGTATGCCTGGCATCTACAAACATGTTTCACTCCTTTTACATCTTAACACCACTTCACCAAAGAGGCCTCACCGTAGCTGGGGTCAGTTTTTCAAGATTTTAGGATAGGGAGAAGATCATTCAGTGGGTGCCATCCAACATTATGTTAAGGTCACCACAAAACAACAGACACTCCTAAAAGAGGGATAAACAAAGCTTGCTGGAAATTCAAGTGAAGAGATGGGGGCAGGGTTCATGTTTACCTCAGAGAAGGTAATTGCCTTTCTGTTGGTGGGTTGACCAGAATGTACAACCCAATGAATGGCGACCCACATTCCTTGCCTTTTTGATGATATGTATTAATCTGGAGAGCATGGTTCTGCCTTTGTGAATGAGTGTTATTGAAAGTCTTAACCTTATTCAACTCCCATAGTTTGTATACATAGTGTCAAGTCATTTAAGATTTTAATCTATACGAGTCAACAATTCATGTATTGGGGTCTGAAGCTGGCCTATATGGGTGTGTTTTCCTTTTCTCAAGAGTGTTTTAAATTCTCTACCATCGACTAAAGTAATGACACAGTCAATAGAATCAGCTCATGCCCAATGGGAATGATTTATAGGTTCTCTATTATGACATGATAATTAGTTCTCCAAAATTAATCAGAGAAATACGTAAACTAAATATATGTGTGTGTGTGAATGGATTTTGAGCTTGCACTTCATTCTAGCCCCAAACCCCAGAACACTTAGATTTTTATGATACAGCCACATTCAATGCTTGCTCCAAGAGGGGATCACTGAAGGTGCAGGTGCAATAAAAAAGTGTGATGTAGAAAACAATGATGCCTGGGTATCCAGCATCTTAAAAACTTATCTCCAAACAAGCAGTCAATCAAGTGAAGCATCAACGAAGTCCACATGCAAGAACCACACCAGCCTCTGTGATTTAAAGATTGTAAGTAACAAACTCCAAATCTGAAAGTACTCTAGACCGCTAAAAGGGCAAACAAATCTGTCTCGGAAGAACCATGGCTAAAGTGTTCCTGAGAAACAAGGATGACAAGTCTTTATTTTACATACTTTGGACATATTGCCAGGAGAGACCAGTCCCTGGAGAAGGACATCATGCTTGGTAAAGGGGCAGGGGAAAATAGCAGTACCTGCAACATCATTTGATGTCTTCTCTCTCTCTCTCTCTCTCTCTCTCTCTCTCTCTCTCTCTCTCTCTGTGTGTGTGTGTGTGTGTGTGTGTGTGTGTGTGTAAAAGCAGCTTGACTTTATGGCATGGAAGCAAGGGAGGAATAGGGTCTCCACAGGAACTCCCACCACTGAGCAGGGCTGCTGAGAGATTTAAAGATGGTAAATAATAAACTTCAAATCTGAATCTAGTCTTTCTGGAAGCCAGGACATGAGAGGATCAGCCAACCTGCCCGCTTTGGTCCATCCTGTGGGGCAGGGGCCAGGCCCCTGCTACTAAGGACCAAGATAGGAAATGCTTTTCCCTATTTTCTTTTATGTTCCCCTATTTTCTTCAGGGTCTCCAGAAGTGTTTACACTGCACTTGGAATCCACGCAGACCTCCTTGTTGGGCAGGTCAATGTCAAAGCTGGGAACTCCTCCCAGCTTGTTGAGGATTTGAGTGACTGAGTTAGAACAGTCCTCACAGGTCACTTCCATGCTGTTCTCATGCCTCAGCATGATGGATGGTAGTAGCAGCAGTGCTCCTCCACCTCAGGCACATAGGGGTCTGGCTCTAAGTGTACGTGCTTTGGGAGCATTATTTCATCTTTTGACTGCTGTTTCGATGAGTATTGATTGTGGATCCAATTAAGACAAATCCCTGACAACTCCAACCTTTTTCTCCATTTATCATGTTGTTACCTCTTAGTCCAGTTGTGAGGATCTGGGCCTTCTTTACATTGAGTTGAAATTCACACTGAAGGCTGCAATACTTGATCTTAATCAACAAGGTCAAGTCCTCCTCACTTTCAATGAGCAAGGATGTGTCATCTGCACATTGCAGATTGTTCACAAGCCTTCCTCCAATCCTGATGAGACATTCTTCTTCATATTATTCAGCTTCTCTGATGATTAGCTTAGCATATAGTTTTAGTGAGTATTATGAGAGGATAGAACCCTGACACACACCTTTCTTGATTTTAAACCATGCCATATTCCCTTGCTCTTGATGCATATACAAGTTCCACATGAGCACAATAAAGTGTTCTAGAATTCTTCTGAAGGCTATCCATAGTTAATTATCCTTTTGCATAGTCAATAAACTCAATACATATCTTTCTGTCATTATAGCCTTCTGTAAAGCAGGTGTTTTACAATGTTAACTTTGATTTCATCTCCTCCTTTCAATATTCTTCTCCAGCATAATTCAAATGTATAGACACCTCTTTGGTCTTTCTTATTTAATGTTCAACTTTCATATGCATGGGAGGCAATAGAAAATACCATAGCTTGGGTCAGGGTCTCCTTAGTAACACCTTTGGTTTTCAATCCTCTAAAGGATGTATGTGCAACAGATTTATCTAATTCAACCCTCCTTTCTATTGAGTCAAAGTCCATTATAAAAGTTGCAATCCTGGATATTCAAGAACGAGTTCTCTTCAAATCCTCCTTACTTTCACCAAGCAAGATTGTGTTACCTGCATATTGCAGCGTGTTAATAAACCTTCCTCCAATCCCCATGCCACATTCTTCTTCATGTAATCTCTGATGTATATGGATTTAATTATCATGGTGAGAGGCTACAACCCTGACACACACTTTTCCTGATTTAAAACCAGGAGGTAGTCCCTTTTCTGTTCACACAATTGTATCTCCATGTATAAGTCCTGTATGAGCACAATGAAGGGTTCTGAAAATCCTATTCTTCTCAAAATTAACCTTAATTTATTTTGTCTTCATTTATTATTTATGCAGTCAATGGCTTGCAATAGTCAATGAAATGCATGCTATATCATTTTTTGTATTCTCTGTTTTCAGCCAAGATCCATCTGAAATTAGCAATGATATCCCTTGTTTCACCTATCCACTTCTGAGTCCACTTTGGACCTCTGGCATCTCCCTGTGAATGCACTTCTGCAACTGTTGTTGAATGACCTTTGGCAAAATTTTGCTTGAATACAGTATCAGTGGTATTGCATCTTGAGGCTTGAATTTTTTTTCTTGAGTTTTTTTAGTTTAAAATATACTGAGAATGTTCTTCCTATGTGATTTTCTAACTCTAGACCTTTGCACATCTCATTATACTACTTTGTCTTCTTGAACAGCCCTTTGAAATTTTTGTGTTCAGCTCTTTGACTTCATTTCTTCCATTTGCCTTCACAATTCTATGATTAAGATCAAATTTCAGAATCTCTTCTGACATCCACTTTGTCCTTTTCTTTTTTCCTGTCTTCTTAATGACCTTTTGCTTTCTTCATGTATGATGTTATTTATGCCATCCTAAACTCATCAGGTCTTCTGTCATTAGTCTTCAATGTGTCAAATGTGTTCTTGAAATTCAAATGTGATCGACTGAAGATCATATTTTGGCTCTCATGCTTTAGTGTTAATTTTTCTCAGCTTCAACTTGACAATTTTTCACATAATTGTGGTTTATGTGTTGCTGTGATGCTGGAAGCTAGATTACTGCTATTTTCAAATACACATTATATCAACCACAGTTTTAACAGAGCTTCCAGCATAAGAGCAGACCAAGCAGAAGTCAGTTGTTGTGGTAGTTACATAATCTCCTGGCAAATTGAGCAAAGGGGTGGACTTTAGCATGTTAATCAGATTATAACCAATGAGTCCTCTGTGTGGGCATGGCCTTCTCCAGAGGATTCTGGGAACTCTGGCCTTACTCTGAAGTGAGACACACACACACACACACACTCTCCCTCTGATTGATATTCCGGTTGACAAGTCACATGGAGCTACACTGATAGAACCAGAGTCCTGGAACTAGAGGAACCACATGCAGACCCATGCCAGAGCTGAGATGCTTTTACCAATACTGTCCACAAGACTTTCCACCCATTGGCCTGTGATCTTCCTGCATTCAGCATCATCACATGTGTTGCATGAGTCTGAAGAGGAATTTATAGATTTATTATATTGGATATATGGGCTAATATCAGATGTATGAACTTGACTGGACTGGGATGGAATGTTTCCATAATATATAATTACCCTTTGATATAAAGCTCTTTTTTTAATCATTGTTATTGGAGACTAGTACAACTCTTACCACAATCCATACATCCATCTATTGTGTCAAGCACATTTGTACATTTGTTGCCCTCATCATTCTCAAAACATTTGCTTTCTATTTGAGTCCTTGGTATCAGCTCCTCATTTTCCCCCTCTCTTCCCACTCCGCCCTCCCTTATGAACTCTTGATAATGTATAAATTATTATTATTTGGTCATATCTTACACTGTCTGAGGTCTCCATTCACCCACTTTTTTGTTGTCCATCTCCCAGAGAAAAGATTATATGTAGATACTTGCTATCAGTTCCCCCTTTCTACCCCACCTTCCCTCCACCCTCTCGATATTGCCACTTTCAGCACTGATCCCTGAAGGGATCATCTGTCCTGGATTCCCTGTGTTTCCAGTTCCTATCTGTACCACTGTACATCCTCTGGTCTAGCCGGATTTGTAAGATAGAAGAGGGTCATGATATTGGGGGTGGGTGGAAAGCATTTAAAAACTAAAGGAAAGTTGTATCTTTCATCATTGCTACACTGCACCCTGACTGACTCATCTCCTCCCTGAGATCCTTCTGTAAAAGAATGTCCAGTTGCCTACAGATGGGCTTTGGGTCCCCACCCCTTCTCTGCACTCCTCCTCATTCACAGTGATATGATTTTTTGTTTCTTGATGACTGATATCTGATCACTTGGACACCTTGTGATCACACAGGCTGGTGTGCTTCTTTCATGGGGGCTTTGTTGTTTCTGAGCTAGATGACTGTTTACCTTCAAGCCTTTAAGAACACAGACACTATATCTTTTGATAGCGAGGCACCAATAAAGCACTTTCTTATACGCTTATGAATGCTTATGAATTTGTTTCTCTAGTCAACTTAGGCTAACACAGCTGTCTATTTCAGAGAAATTAGCCATAGAAAACCTTATGGATAACACACAATTATAGAATTGGTTATGTATAGTATGGTTTAGATCCATATGTCAGATGATAAGGTGGAGGCTTTGCCTGAATTATGTTTGCACATGGGGACTGATGAACCAGGAAACAGGAAACCCAGAGGCTGGTGGAGACAGAGGCCCTGGAGCCAGTTCTGTCTGCGGCTGTAGTAGAGTCAAATGAATCAAAAGCTGACAGGCAATATGGCAGACTACTGATATCTCCCATCATGAGCGGGTAATATGCAGATTAGTGAGCTGGATACAGTCTCTGGACCAGCAAGTAGTGGAGATGCTGTCACACAGAGTCTGTTTACACAGGAGTAGGTCATAGCCTTGAGGAAATTTCTTAATTGTATCAGGGCAAAGATTGATTAAGGTCAATATTTCTCATCGCGGCTTCAATCTCTCTTCAGTTGTTTCATCTGAGAAATGAGTATTCTTTCCTTTAGGTTTTTAACTCCAGATTTTGCACATTTCATAATAGTTTTCTTTGTCTTCTGAACTCGTCTGTTCAGCTCTTTATAGCTTCATCGTTTTTGACTTGTAATCTAGCTTTTCTTTGCTTCACAGCAGGTTTCAGATAACACTCTCTTTAGTTTAAAGACAAAGAACTAACGACCCCAATCACCTGCTTCAATGATTTGTCTCAAAAAATGATTTATCTAACTTGGACTCTTATGAACAACAGACTTTTAAGATACTCTGGTTCTTATGTTAAAATAAATTCTGGACTGAGCTCTGGTGGCATAGTGGTTGAGTACGGGACTGCAGTCCACGGACTTGGCAGTTCAAATCCAGTGGTGGCTCTCCAGGAGCAAGGTTGGGTAGCTCCCACGACCACCAGAAGGCAGTGATGCCCCCCCCCCAAAAAAAACTAAACAAAAAATATATCCCACTGAGTTGTGTATGCAACTTTCGTTGCAGCATTTTCAATACAGAGCGTCAAGACAACTTAGTATCAAAACTTCATTTAGGGTTTTTCCCCACCAATAAGCTTTAACTGCCAATTTAAAATTGTCCAGGAGAAGATGCTAAGTCATTCACCAGCATACCCCATTCGTGGCCTTTTAATCTCCTAGTTCCCCCTTTTTTTTGCATGAAGAAGAAACTGGCTGTAGGAACCACATGACTCGGCAAATCTAAAGATGACCTAGCTCGAGAATCACACATAAACCATAACCAAGTCCACTGCCAGAGGGTCCATGCTGAATCACAGGGACTCTAAAAGCACAGTCTAACTGTTCCATAGGATTTCCAAGACTGCAAATCTGAATGAAATGAGACTGCCTCTTCATTCTTCCTTGGAGCAGATTATGGCTTTGACCACTCAACGTTGTGGCTAGCAGTCCAATGTTTAACCCACTGCACCCTGAGGATTTCTGAACCACACATATTTTTCCCCTCAGGACCAAACCCAAACCACTGTCATGTCATCGGTTTTGACTCCTTACAGTCCTATAGAACCAGGTAGGCTGCTCCTTACACTTTCCAAGGTGCTAAATCTTTAGGGGAGCAGAGTGTCTTATCTCTAGCCCTCCACAGCATCTGGTGGGATTGAACTGTTGACTTTGTGGTTAGCAGTCAAAGCTTAAGCCATAACACCAAAATGCTGTAGCACTCCATCATCCCTGATATCACCCACCACTTCTCCCTTTACTATTTTCCCTAATGCCCATTGGTCTGCAAGCCACTGCAATGTCTTACAGACCTATGCACCATTAAAAAAAATAGCTCACAGGGTTGTCGAGGCTGACAAGTCTGAAACCTGTAGTTCAGATATCCATCAGGAAGAGTCTTCTCACTCATCTGTTGACTCACAAATCTGTGGGAGCTGGAGGATAGGGTCGGGTAATTGGCTTTGGGCTCAAGTGTCAAGAAATCAGTCAGAGGAGAGCCAGTTGCAAGATCCAGACGAAGAGAGTAAACTTAGCCAAAGTTGCTCAGTGTGGCGACAGAGATACAAAATGGCCAAAAGCCAGATTAAAATGTCTCTCCTGGTTAGCCATGCAAAAGAGCGTACCAGAACTCAAGTCACGCAAGACTGATGGGTAATCTGCAAGATGACAACCTCCATATTTAGAAACAGTCTTCTCCTCAGAAGGATAAGGGATACAAATCTATTTAGTTGGATTTTTGTGTTTAATTGAGTAAAGCATTTCTTTCATTGGGATCTAGTCTCGGGGAGTCGTGTTACAGTGTGAACACATGAATCTAATTTCCAGGCTACCACTCTTTTGGTTCTTATCTGTCAGTGTTGCTAGATGTAATGCGAAGTATCATTTCTAGAAAAGATCTGGTTTCTATGAGGTAGAGGTTGAAGATATCCCAAATATCGAACTTTTCCAAAATGACGTTTCAAGTTCTTAGCCAGCATCTTTTCAGGGTGTCTGATTGATGTTCAGATGACGCAGCACAAAACTCATCATCTGCACATCCTCAATCAGGAAGAGGAGTGGAAAAAGTGGCATTTTGCCCAGGGCCAGTGAATTGATGGAGGGAGGTGGGTTTTCAGCCTTCTGACATTGAAAGGTCGTGTTGCTACCCATGGGTCATTACTGGACATGTTAACCAAAAAACCAAACTCCCTACCATTGAGTCAATGCTGACGCAAAGAAACTCCCTATGGATTATGGGAGTGCCAAACCCAGTCTTTCTCTCACAGGACTGTTAGTGATTTGGATTTTCAAGGATTCGAGTCGCAGCCCAACATGTCACTGTATATATTAAGAGAACCAGATCCGGTCTCTGTGAGTTTTGTGACCCCAGCCTTTGACTTTTCTTAATGACACAGGAAGCTGGTGGTTTGCCTAATAAGGGAAGGACTTAAAACAGTGTGTCAGGCAGGGTTCTCTTAGAGAAATAAAAATCAGGACACTAGTAATTCTTTTTATATATTTATATATTGAGAAAGGTAATATAAGATAAGAAAGAAAAAGTTAACTATCTATAAAGCAAGACAGATTGCTCGGTGCAACTCACTTGCATGAGACAACTAGAAGACCAGCAGTCCCTCAAGTCTTGAGGGCCGCTAAGTAGTCCTCTGTAGAGCAATTCAGGCTATCTGGTCACAGGCAGCAAACAGCAGAGCAGGTCGCCAACAGTCAGCCAGATGACAGAGTCTAACAGTCCCCAGCTCAAGAGATGTATATCCCAGGAGCGTGGCGAAGTAGGGCTTGAAGGATTCTCAACTCACAGCAATACAGTCCATGATTAGGTGTCCCACGGGTAGTGTTGCTTGAAGCTCAAGGCACAGGACGAACAAGGCAGCTCTCTGGTCCGAAGATCCGGAAGCAAGAGAGAGGGCGGGACTCGCCGAGCCCTTCCTATCTCTGCCCTTCAATTCATCCCGCGTGTTCATTGGCTGTGCTGTCACAACAGACCCACCAATCTTCTGTGACCATGTTGGCATAACAAAGCGACCCATCATAAACAGGAAGTTAGTTCTTATTTTAACACATACATAGAAGATGAGGGCTGATCTGCAGACCAAATATCCAGGGAAAGTAGAGGTGATGATGTGAATCCCACCTCGCCGCAAGGTAAGAACACAAGATACAGCCCATCTTAGTCCTGCCTGATTACAGGAAAAGACAACTCACTGTAAAATAGGATGATAGCCACAGAGAGAGAGGCTAGAATTTAGATTGCATCATAAAATGGAGGCTATGGTTCAAAGGGCCATACTAAGTCATTATCTGTACTGAAGTGACAGAAAGGAAATAACCCTTTTCTTCAAGTAGATGAAGAACTCTGGTGCCCTTGCTCGGTAAATATTGAACTGCTAATTTTAAATTTGGGAATTCAAACCCACCAACTACTCTTGAAGAAAAGGATCAGGCTATCTGGTCCAGGAAAAATGTACAGCCTCAGAGACACTTTGGAGGATAACACTGAGTCAGAATCGACTCAATGGAAATGGGTTTGGAGGGTCAAGTAGATGAGACACCTGTGATCCCTGGCATCACCATTGTATTGGAAACCTGAGAAAATGAATGAGTACTGGACACTGCACCTCACTTAACTAGTACTACGTGTAGTCTGGCTACTGCCCTCCCTGGGTAATTTACAGGTGATGGTCGCCTTTGATTGGATCAGTGGCAGAATTGGGTGCATAGTCGTCCCTGTGTTGTTAGGTATGAGCTAAGGACTTTTGTTATTCTTTTGGTTGGCTTGTACACTCTGTATGCTATCCATGAAATCCTAGGTGGGGTTAGCACGTAAAAATGAAAGTCTTCAGAGAAGTATGGGCTTCAAGGGCCATTTCCCGGGCCATTTCCTCCAGTGTAGGCCCAGCGACTGCTGGGGTCTGCAGCTTTCATAGCACAGATAGCATGGAGTTCAGTGCTTGCATTCTCCCCAGCTCTGTACCCAAGGCTGGCGAGTGGGGGGAGGCTGGGGGTGGAGGTGAAAGTGTATGCAGACCCACATTTGTCTAAATGCACTGCTGTTGCTATCGTGAGGCGCTCAGTCATTTTGAATAAAGGGCCCTGAATTTTCATTTGTATTGGGTTCCACTGATTATTTACCCAGCCTTGCCAATATTGACGGTAACCTTATGAACCAGCCACACTCTGTATGTTCATACAAATATTCAGCAATGATCTAGGCCCCTCTTCCTGGCTCCCACGCTTGCTCTTATTTCCTGTTCTGTTCCAGGTCTACGCAGTGTCCCACTTGGGGCTTTCCCACCTGGTTCCAGCCCTGCTTTGACTTAACTTGGCTTAACCAATTAAGCTTGAAATCTGAGCCTGCTTGCCCTAGTTTGACTCCCTCTCCCCTTCCCCCCCCCCCAATAATTGGAAAGGGTGGAATTTAATCTTTATGTACAGGACACTGCAAGATATGAAAGTGCACACAGACATAAGAAATCCAGTGATAGGAGCAGGTTTTATACAGTAGTTAAAGTTTAGAACTATTCAAATCTAGTTTTGTTGTTTAAAGTTATACATTAACAAATTACATTTATAAAGAATTCTTAGTAGGGGAAGAGTATGACAAAGGTATGCCAAACAAAGTGTACAATAATGTGTTAGTCCAGGTAGACTAGAGAAACAAACTCATAGACATGCATATGGATATAAAGGAAAGATTTATATACAAGAGGAACGCAACATTGGGAAAGCATCCCAACCCAGTCCAGCCAAAAATATTAAGTCTGATATTAGCCCATATGCCTGATATTAGTCTATAAAGTCTCTTTTCAACTCACAAAGTCACAGGTCAGTGGGTGCAGAATCCTGGCGCTGGCAGGGATCTCCACGTGGCTTCTCCAGTTTCAGAGGTCTGGTTCCATCAGGGTAAAGTCGTGTGGCTTCTCCTCTGTCTCCTCCAGCTTCTGGGACACTGCCATCTTGTCTTGTCTGTAGTACATTGTCTCTGAGACTTATTCCCAACAACTGGGGATAGCTTTTCATCTCCATGAAGGAAATATTGCAAGATTTTCCAGAAGTCTCGGAAGAAAGCCATGCCCACACGGAGGGCTCATTGGTTACTCAATGGCTATCTCCAGATTAACAGGCTAGACTCCACCCCTACATCTTAATCATGAAATTAACAAGCACATGACCTCCACAAATAGCCTTAGGACTCAGTTGTATAATGTGAAATGTTAAAGGTCCCAGGAAGGCAACCCATAACTTGAAAGGCATATCCTTCATAGGTAATTTCTGGCACAACATTCCGATCTTCTTCCAAGGAGAAATACTTTTCAATCAAGCTCAAAAACGCCTTGTATACAGACTTGTTTGCATGGTTTTGTAGAGTTTCAATCTTGTCCAAGTCTCCAAATTCGGAATCATCCTACTAAATTTCTCAGTTTCATTAATTTTCTCATCAGCTTGAAAGATATTTGAAATGGCATCCAGAATAACTAGAATTATCTTGGTACCTAGTGCAATTAAAGGGTCACAATGGGAAATCCAGATGCTCCAAGAAGCTTCACAAGTTGTAGCGCAATGCTTAGTTTCACAACTATTTCAATCTGTTCATTTGCACCATCAGTTAGCTAGGAAATAGCCCAGCAGTTATGGCCAACACTTCTGGACATAATGATGCAGGAGACGAACTTAGAAAGGAAAACTTTGTTCAACAGTGTCTAATGTCGCAGATCTCAACCTGGGGGTCGCAACCTCTTTGCGGGTCGAACAACCCTTTCACAGGAGTCTCCCGATTTATAACACTAGCAAAAGTACAGTTATGATGGAGCAATGAAAATAATTTTATGGTTATTTTCATGGATCACTACAACATGAGGAACTGTATTAAAGAGTCACAGTATTAGGAAGGCTGAGAACCAGTGGTCTAAGGACACAGGATTCTTGTTTCAACAAAGATTTGAAAGTGTACAGGTAAGATTACTCAAGGAGCCACAGGCTAGAGAAGACATGACAGGAATTGCAAGGAGAGCCTGCAGAGGGTCAATTGCATCATAGTTGATATCCAAGACTTCCACAGGTGACTCATCACCTACAATGTTTCCAAGAACCCAAACAGCTAATTCACAAAGGTGAGTAGGCAAATGCCTCAAAACGTTCGCTCCTCGTGTTGCATAGGGGTATGGGGTGACTTGCATGCCAGAGATGATATAAGCCTGTTAGAGAATTATGGCGGTCATGTATTCATGATGTCAATTTCATTATTGGGATGTAGGGGTGGAGTCTAGTCTGTTAATCTGGAGATAGCCAATGAGTAGCCGATGAGGCCTCTGTGTGAGCATGGCTTTCTCCTGAGAATTCTGGGAAGTCTTGCCATTTTTACTAATTGAAGTAGTGAGACTTGACTCAGTCTCTGAGATGACAAATTATTGACAAGAAAAGATGGTGGTGTCTGAGGAACCAGAAGAGCTGGAGGAGAAGCCACATGACCTTACCCTGATGGAACCAGACCTCTGAAGCCAGAAAAACCACAGAGAGACCCCTGCCAGCACTGAGATGTTTCTATCACCAATGGATACTGCTGATGGACCCTGAGCCCTGGAAATGAGGAGCCATGAGGGGGCCCCTGCCAGAGCCAGGACTCTGCACCCACTTGCCTGTGACTTCGTGAATTGGAAGAAGACTTTATAGACTGGTATTGAACATGTGGGCTAATATCAGACTTATGACTTTGAACTGGACTGGTTTGGAATGCTTTCTAAATGTTCCATTCCTCTTGCATATAAACCTTTCCCTTGTATCCATTTGCGTATCTATGAATTTGTTTCTCTAGTCTACCCAGACTAACACAAGAATACATTGATAGTCTATTCTCCACTCTTCTCTCTCTGGTTTCCATGGAAGAGGGCACAGGACCAGGCAGTGCCCCATCAGAGTCACCGTGAGTTGGACGGGACTGGACAGCACTTACAAGAACAAGGAGTGAGAACCAAGAGGACCCCATGGCTGTGGCTGAGGCTGCGGTAGACGGGCAGACTCAGTGCTGACTCACAGACACTCTGCAGGACCCGGTTCCAGAGGGATTTCGGGCTGTGAATCAGTACTGGAGCAGCCGGTGGGTGGAAACCATCGCCTGCCTTTCCATTTAGAGGCCTGGCAGTTAACCCTTGGCACCTCCAGGGCTGCTCAGTCCAACCGCGGGTGCTCAGTCAAGAGGTGGTGGGCATGGGTGGATCCAGGCCGCCATCGTCCAGATCCGAGAGGAGGGGCTGAGAAGGGGTCCTGAGATCAGAAGAAGAACCATGCTTCCTCCTGGGGAAGAGTACGTGGGTGTCTGAGGAAGGGTGGAGGGAAACAGGCGAGGAACAGAGCCGTCGGACTTATGGCGGGCCCCCCAAAGAGCGAGCCCGGCTGCCCGGGAAGAAGTACAAGGAGGGGCTCCTTCCAAACAAGCATGGCGAGGCTTCCCTTCTCGCACTCAGGACGCGGAAGGACAGCAGGCCTAGAAGGACCGTGGCGGAGCAGGGACCCGGAGGAAGGCCCTTGGTGAGACCACCGACACCGACGCCGACACCGTGGGCTCGGGCACCCGAGTGGCTGCTTCCTGCTCCTGTCCACTGGTCATAGTCCCGAACAGGGACCGATAAGTCGGAGTGTAGGGGAGTCGGTTCTGGTGGCGCAGCCATGAAGCGCTTTCCTGCAAAACAAGCAACCCTGGGTCCAAGCGACAGCTCTGCGAGAGGCAGAGCAGGCCCTGGGGCTCTGCATGACGACAGTCTGCTCATCCGTCCGTCAGTCTTTCCATCCGTCCATCTGTTCGTGGCAGAGGGCTTGGTATGGGCGTCTGGGCATGGGTCTGCCCCCCTACCCCCAACAACGACAAACCCTGGGAGCTCCCCATGGACTCGGTTCCACAGCTCAGCCCACAGTGTAGTTCACGGCCAGGCAGCCGCTCCAGGCCCTGCAGGTTCACAACGGAACCCAAGAACAGCCCCCAGGGAGAACCACAGCCCAAACTACACTCCCTGTCGTTTGGTCCATACAGGCTCCCAGGAGCCCCATGGGACCTAGGAGAACCGCCCTACCCTGTAAATCGGCGGTTCTCAACCTGTGGGTCGCGACCCACATCACAGTAGCAAAATGATAGTGATGAAGTATCCAGGCAAATAATTGTCCGAAAATGTCTAGAAAAGAACGATGGAATATAGGTACGGATGTGTCGGAAACAATCGATGTATGTATGGTTTGTAACAAGAGTTGTACTTGGTTGGTAATAAGTTGTAATAATAAAATAAAATAATTCTTTAAATGTGAGCATGCAAAGAGGCCAATGAAGAAATGAATGCTGGGATTGCACCTCCTTGTGCCACAGCCTCGGTCTGTTCTGGAGTCCCCAAAGCAATGGTAAGGCGTGCTCCAAATTTCAACTGCATAGGACTATCAGTTCTGCCCGAGAAGGACAAGCATTTTTGAATCAAGCCAGCTCTGAGTATGTTGTTCATGAGGGACTGTTTGTTTGTTTTTTCCTGAAAAGTAGTTGCCTAGGAATTTGAGAAGCCTGGAGTTGGCTTTCCAAATTGTCATTTATGCCTTTGACAATGTTACCAACAGACTAATTTATTGTGCTCCGGTTCTCTAGGTTTTCCTGCTGTGAAGATATAGTATAATCAGGAAAGGAGCTTCTATTTTCCTTTCCAGCATCTGGCCATCCTTCTTAGTTTTATTTAGCGCCACTTTAACTTCCATGTGTCCCCACCTCATTTCTGTACGGTCTTTCCTGTTGTGCTTGAATCGGCTAAGCTGGGCAGTTGGTGAATTAGCATTCGTACTGGTGGAAAGGGTTGTCAGGCAAAGGGAAAAAGCTGTGGAATAGGCTCCGATTTCCATTGAAGGCAAAGTAGCGCACACAGGCTGCAGGTCAGATGCCCTATCCATTTGCCCAATATAACTCTGACCAAAGATGGCCCCTGGTTTGACACTTTTTTTTTTCAGTGTGACTTTTAAAGACCCCAAGCTCTGAAAGTCACAAGTTTGATTCACCTTTTGATTTTTTTCCCCCTTGTGACAACTTAGGGTAAAATCACTGCTCAACCCAGCTCTGATCTGCATATATTCTAACCTAGACAGGGCCCAATACTGCCTACTCCAGTCAGCTGAGTATGTTTAAAGAGCATTATTAAAATAATAAAAATAATGTTCTGTAAATTGAACCAAAAATCTGTTTTCCTGCAACTCCTATATATTATCTGCCAAATATGATACATTGATAGTTAATTAGTAAACAAATAGAAAATAGTATGAAAATAAATTTATTGAAAAGATGTTTATTGCAATTGGGTAAGATAAAGAGAGGGCCTTTTATTCTGATAAAGAGTTACTGTCTCTGAAAGTAAACAAGCAGCTATCTAGCTCAGAAGCAACAAAGTCCACGTGGAAGAAGCACACCAGCTTATGTGATCACGAGGTATCAAAGGGATCAGGTACCAGACATAAAGGAAAAAGAAATCAAATCATTGTGACTACGGGAGAGTGCAGATTGGTGACCCAAGACACATCTGTAGGCAACTGGACATGCCTTTACAGAAGGGTCGTGGGGAGGAGAGGAGTCAGTCAGGGTGCAGTGTAGCAACAATGAAACACAACTTTCCTTTAGTTCTTAAATGCTTCCTCCCCCGCCCCACCTCCCAATATCATAATCCCAATTCGACCTTACAAATATGGCTAGAACAGAGGATGTACACTGATGCAGATAGGAACTGAAAACACAGGGAATCCAGGACAGATGAATTTTTCAGGATCAGTGGTGAGAGTGGAGATATCGGGAGAGTGGAGGGAGGGGAGGGTAGAAAGGGGGAACCAATAACAAGGGTCTATAAAGGACCTCTTCCGTGGGGGATGGATGACAGAAAAGTGTGTGAAGGAAAATATCAAACAGTGTAAAATATGACAAAATAACAATAATTTATAAATTGGCAAGAGTTCATGAGGGAGAGAGGAATGGGGAGGGAGGAGGGAAATGAGGAGCTGATACCAAGGGATCAAGTAGAAAGCAAATGTTTTGAGTAGACCTTCAACAAAAGTACAAATGTGCTTGACACAAAGGATGGATGTATATATGGATTCTGGTAAGAGTTATATGAGCCCCCAATTTAAAAAAAGAAAAGTTACAGTCTCAGAAACTCATATGGGCAGTTCTATCCTCTTCCAAAGAGTCACTATGAGTCAACATCAACTTGATGGCAGTGAGTTTTTTGGTTTTAATTAAAATTGGAGGCACCCTAGTAGCACAGTGAGTTAAGCATTTGGTTGCCAAACACATTGTCAGCTTGTGATAGTTTGTGGCTGACCAGGATTCTCAGTGATTTGGCATTTAAGACAGTGTTTCCTCAGGATGAGCTCTAACATAATGTAATCACTTTCATGATGAGATCTGCGATGAGCAGCCAATCAGCTGAAAAAAAGAAGTTTCCTTGGGAATGTGAGCTGCTTCCAATATGGGTGATTTCTGTTGAAAAGCTTGTATGCTTTTTTGCTGGTCTGGATCCTGCCTGTGGCTTGTCATTTGACCTCTAGTTCATTGGATTTGAGCCAGTGGCCTACCAACTTAATCTGCTGACCTTAGCTCCGTCTATCTTTATAGCTAGAAGTTGGCCCTCTGACTTGATGATCTTGAGTTCATCTGTCCCTGCAGCCAACTGAGTCAAGAAAAGCCTACAACCTTGGAATAAGCCCACACCCATCTCTACGAATGCATGACCTCTCTCTCTCTTCTCTCTCTCTCTCTCTCTCTCTCTCTCTCTCTCTCACACACACACACACACACACACACACACAAATGTGTGTAAGTTTCATTGGTTTTGCTTACTGAACATACTGAACATCCACCACTAACCCCTGTTAAAAAATCAGATTTTCCTATCATTCTATTATCTTAATTACTGAATTTTATTATGTACTGTGTGCTATATAATGTATCACATTACATGTAATGAAATCTGAGTCCCCCCCAAGAAGCCTCATTGCCATTGAGTATATTCTGACTTATAATAACTTTCCCCATAGGATTTACAACATGGATCTTTACAGAGGCCCTGTGGCACTGCTGACAGCAAAGCTGGTGGCCCAACACCACCAGCTGATCGATGCTTGAGACAAAGCTGTGACTATTTTCTCCCATAAAGACGTATAGCCTCAGAAAGCCTATGTCAGGTTGCTATAGGTCAGAATCCCTTTGATGGTTGTCTTTGGTTTTAGTCCTCACAGAAACAAATGACCAGACTACCCTCTTTCCACCACTGACTGGCTGGTGGGTTCAAACAGCTAACTTTTTAGTTAGCAGCTAAGTGGTTGAACTGTTGTGTCCCCAGGACACCTTCCTGTGTTGTGCTACTAACACGATGCATTTGTCAGTGTTTGCGATGTTCATTATCAGCAGACAAAGCTAGGAAATACATTTTCAAAGAGAAAATGTTTATCAGTTCATACTTATAAATCCACTTTAACTTTGAGCCTCTATTAAGTTTTTACTTGGTATGAAAAGGATTTATTCAAATAATGCACTGTATGAGACTCACCTCCCTGACATAATCGCTGAAGACAAAATGAGTGCATAAGCAAATGTGGTGAAGAAAGCTGATGGTGCCCTGCTATCAATAGCTATAGCATCTGGGGTCTTAGAGGCTTGTATTTAAACAAATATCCATCTAGCAGGGAAGCAACAAAGCCCACATGGAAGAATCATACCAGTCTGTGTTATCTAGAGGTGGAGGCAGGAAGAGGTATCAGAAGTTTAAAAAACACACATCCAAATTGATATGAATGGTAGTGGGTGAAGTGGAGATGAAAAATCCACCAGCAAGATAATTGCACAGTCCCTCTTAGAAGAGTCTCATGATACAGAGGACAAATCCAGAGTGCAGTGTGGCACTGATGAACCACATAACTGTCCTCTAGTTCTTTAATATTTTCTCCCCTTACTATTATGTTCCATACATGATATACCTCATTGGTCATGTTAGATTTGTGTATGTTCACTTGTTCATTTAAAATCTCTTGGTATATGATAGTCAACATAGAAGAGCCCTCAGAAACAGTGACAGGAGTAAGGTAAGAGAATAAGGTATACTTGAGAGCATGGCAAGTGAGAGGGGGAGAAAGAGAAAATGATAGCATTGATGATTACGTAGCCCCACCTGATGGGTTTGAGCAATAGAACGGGAAGGGAAGGGATGTATTATAAGGAGTGAGATATGTCCATAAAATTATCATTTAAATAAAAATATCTTCCCCAAAATCTTTCTTTGGCTCTTGTGTGTTAAAAACTGTGGTGTTTGTTTTAATCAGTGGCTATAAGCTAATCACCCCAGATGGAACTCTGAATACCTCCAGCAACTCCTTCATTTCTTAAATTATCTCTCAGCACCCAGCCATTGTAACAAAATCCTGGGCACATGAGTTTTTGTCAAATAGTTATCATTTTACTCATACCAAACATATTCATTTCTTTATGAGGAGTTTGTCTACTGTATCACCACACCTAGACATTTGTACTGTGGTGTCAACAAATGAAGATTCAGCCACATAATCTCCAAACTGCATTATCTCAGATTTGAGCACAAGACTTTTTGGCTCTGTTTTGGCCAGCAGTGGCCTTTACCCAAGCCCATGTATTAGGGTGGATTCTCTAGAGATGCAAAACTGGTGAAACTTTTAAATGTATTTATATAGAAAAATCATGTCAAGAAATGGCTCATAGAATTGTAGAAGTGAGTAAATCTAGTTCAGTTCAAGTTTGGGATCATATGATAAGTTGGAGGCTATGAGGGGCTGGGAAACCAAGAAGCAGGAAGACAGGTTGATGGATGCCAAGTTGAATGAATCCAAAGTTGGCAGTCCACTGATGGCTCCACAGACAACACAGGAGGTTATCAAATCAGATGCAGCATCCAGATTCAGCAGAGATGACAAGATTTCCCACAGAGTCTGCTTAAAAAGGATCAGGTCATGTTCCAGAGGGGTCTTTCTTCCAATTGTATTAAGACTGTTGCTTGATTAAGGGGCTCCACTCTACCACAACTTCTGGTTGCTCCCAGAATTGATTACATTGTTAGGTTCCATCATGCAATTGTTTACATTGAGGGGGGTTACTGTCAAGCTACTGAGAGGCCAGGCCCAGTCACGATATTGAAAGTTGTCATTCTATGATAGTTGATGCTACTATTACACTTAAATTTTTTTCTTTCCTTTCTTGATCACTTGAAACTTCTTAAATCAGAATCCCTGGCAGAGGGATCTTGGAATCTACATTTTTCAAAAGCTCTCCAACCTGAACCAAAATTTGCAACCACTCCCTTCCAATAAGTCACTCCCTCCCAAATGTTAACCTAATAGCATGACCCATATGAGACAATATCTTTTATTAACCAGTTGATGTTGACTCAATTAAGACTTAGGACAACCCAATATGTGATATTGTAATCATCCACAGGCCTGATGCTTGGTTCTCTCCAACTGTATCTCCTGATCTTGGTGTTTGGCTAGGACTTGGAATTGTCTAGATAACCGTAAGGTTTTCTAGTTCTGTTCTGATTTTGTATACCTTAATGTTGGAATCATTGAGTGGACGAAATAGCTAGTGAATTCAGCCATTAAGTAAAAGGTTGGAGGTTAGCGTATACCCAGAGATGCCTCTGAAGTCCTGATTCTGAAAATTAGTCAATGTTAAAAAAGCCACTAGAGTTTAGAATTGTTTGAAGCTTATCTGTGTCAAGGAGAAGAGCTGATGTTCTAACAGGGCACAAATGTCCCTGTGGGCTTCTAAGACTAGAACTCTGTAGGGAAATAGAAAGCCTTCTCATTAAGGCAGGTGGTTAATATCCTCATCTCATAGCTTACATAACCAAAGAAACTGTGACTTGTTTAAGAGATATGGTAGGGGTATATAACAATGCACAAAGACAAGGTATAACATGCTCCTTTGTTATTCACAATTAATGTCTTAAAAGCTTGTGAGCGTCAATCTAAGGAGCTGTTAATGATCTTTTTCTATCTGTAGGAAAGAAGAATTAAGAAAAGTGAAGATATGTGAAAACTACTTCTCCAATGGACTAAGAAAGCACATGCACCTCAGCCTCCATGATCCTGAGACTAGAAGAAATCTATGGTATTAACTACCACTGTCAGCTTCTCTAAAAGGGAGTGCACTAGAAGATCATGGATTGAATGGGAGAAAAATGTGAATCAAAGCACAAAATTATTTTAAAGAGAAGAGCAGTTTCCCTGGTATGATAGAGACCGGTGAAACCCCCAAGATGATGGCCCGTCGTCACCCTTCAGAACTGAGACTCACTCCTGAGATCTCAATGTTTAGTCAAATATTAGACAGGTCTATGAGGGGAGCAATACCACTAGCAAGGGACATACAGCTTAAAATAGTGTACCCAACCATAAAATTCAGAAACACGAAGAATGAAGGAGGAATGGGAATTAAAAAATGGAAAAGTGGGGTAAGCGATGCTACTTTACGAGGCGTACAAAATATGTATGAATTATTGATTGAAAAATTGTTCTCTGTAAACTTTCAATCAATTCAAAATAAAAAGTTGATTAAAACGAAACAAAGATGACCCCTCGGGAATCCCCAACAAAAATGACCGTAACCTCTGCGCTGACCTCTCTGGCTCGAATCCATTGGCCCAGTCGATTCCCTCAGAAGCCTGTTTAGAATGGAGATTTTGGGGAAGACACCCTCAGGAGACTACACAGCTGTGCTACTGAGGTGACTTGTCTGCAGCCATCCACGTATTGCAGAGACGTGTTTAAGCCTGCTTGGTTGGGAATAAACCAACACATGTAGGAACTGGAACCTTGTTGTACTTTTTGACATATTTATGAGCTCCTGAACTACCTTTGACCTCTTTTTTCACATGTCTTCCCATAAGCTGAAGAGGGAGTCCGCCATACTCTGGTGTCCAGGCCAAGTTCACTTACTGATCAGCCTGATTAAAATGCAAAGATGGGCAACTGACCTGAGGACCAGCACCGAAGCAGACCAACTTCAGTGCAGGTTTTCTTTCTTACAGCAAGGAAGAAGACTCTTTTTCTTGTCTCCTGAGGTGGGTGACAGACCTGCTGAGTGTGTCTGAGGCTCACTTGTTAACCTGATCCTGTGGCCAAAAAATGATTAGTTATTTAATGCTCAGCATTTGTGATGGACAAATTGGTATGGTGATTTTTGTTTTGTGTTGTTAAATAAAAAAGGTGAAAGAGAGAGGGCATGGCCATGGCGGAGGTGAGAAAGAAAGGCTGAGGAAGAGAAGTGGTTAATTGGCTTTCTTCAATCTCAATACTGTATTCCTCTTCACATATTCCAGCTCCTGAGATTATTTGTTCAGTGTCAAGATTGAATAGGTATGATGAAAGTATCCCTGATGCACACCTTCCCAGATTCCAAATCACACACCAGCCCCTTGTTCTACTCCAATAACTGCATGTTGGCCTGTGAACAGGTGACTCAAAAGCCTAATGAAGTGTCCTGGAATCAACATTCATCGAAGTGTAATCAACAATTTTTTTATGTCCACAAAAGAGGATGCCTTTGCAAAGATCTTTCTCATATTCTCTGCTTTCAACCGAGTTCCATCTGACTTCGACAATAACACATTCTCATTCCATGACTGCAACTGATTTTGAATTGTCTTCAGCAAAATTCTAGTAGTGTCTGATATTAATGATATTGCTTGATAATTTCCATACTCTGTTTGATCATCTTTCTTGGGTGGCTAGCAACTGAGTGTGTATCCCTTAACACCACAAGGACTCCTGCGATCACCTTTCTTTGGAATAGTCACAAATACGGATCTCTTCAGATTGGTTGAGCAGATGGCTCTTTTCCCACTTAAGAAGTTTAACATAGAGAAGTGAGCACATCTCTCACTATATTAATTTGCTGAAACATTTCAATTGGTATTCTGTCAATTTCTGGAGCCTTCTTGTTCACCAATTCATCAATACAACTTGGTCTTCCTTCAGTAAAACAGGTTCTTGATGATGTGTTTACTCCTGAAATGGTTGAACGTTGACCAATTTTTGGAAGGTACAGTGACTCAGTGTACTTCTTACATCTTCTGATACTTCCTGTTTTCTTCAATATTTTGCCCATAAATTCCTTCAATATTATAACATAAAGCTAGCATCTCTTCTCTAGTTCTTTCACCTTGCGAAATGCCAACGGTGTTATATCATTTTGTTTTCTAACGCCAGGTCTTTGAACATTTTAGCAAAATATTTTACTGTGTCATCCTGAGCCATCCTGAAATTTTGTGTTCAGCTCTTATGTACCATGATTTCTGTTATTCATTAACTACTGTACATTCAAAAAAAATGCTTCAGAATCTCTTCTGACATTCATTTTGATTTTTCCTGTCTTTTAAATGATCTTTTGGTTGCTTCATGTTTGATATCTTCTCTGCTAGTCAGCGGTGTTGAGTGTATTCAATCTTTTCTTGAAATGGTCTCTAAATTCATGTGACATACACTGAAGGTCATAATTTCACTCTCATAGACATGTTTTAATTTCCTTCAGCTTCAAGTTACACTTGCATATGAGCAATTGATGGTCTATTCTGCAGTCATCTCCTGGTCTTGTTCTTTTTTTCCCCAACAGTATTATTGGCACATAATTTACATATCACAGAATTGAATAGTTATATCATTTAGACATATCAAGGAGGAATTGCACAATCACCACCACATCCTTCCCAGAGCATTCCCTAGTCCCTTGGTTGATTTGCCCCCAAAATGAGCTGTGCAATCACAATCAGTTCTGGTACTCCCCCTTCCTTGCCTTCATTATTAACTCCCCAACTTCCCTTCCCTTACTTATCCTCCTCCCTTACATACCCTGTAACACCTTGTATCAGTTATCATCCTTGTACATCCCCTCCTACTGTGCCTCACAGCTGGGAAACCCGATAGAAAATAATGAGAAACAAATCGCACTAAGATGGTAAGGAGAAGATCATATTAGTATAAAGGCAAAAATGCAGATAGTACATAAGAGGGAACAGACTCCCGTAGACATTCAAGAAGCCAGGAAAGAAGCTTTTGTCATAGGAAATCTAACAGACACTTGTTCCCAGAACAAATTCAGGACATGTCTCTGGGGAGATCAACAGGCCAAGTGTTGAATTCTATGCATCATCGCCAAGGTTACAGTGATCTCTGCCTGATGGGAGGGCTGTTCAGGCCTCTTGTTTTTAGCTATTGTGGATCTTCCAGCAGTTCAGTCTGACCATATACTTGGCAGAAGGGTTGTGGGATCCTACTGTCCTCCATTGCCTTCTACAAATTGAGTGTCCATCATTTTAGTGCTGATACTTTCTCTTCACCATATTTGGATTTTTTAATTATAGTCTTTGGATCACACTAGCTGGTATGTTTCTTCTGTGTGGACTTTGTTGATTCCTCACTTGGATGACTGCTTGTTTGACTACAAGCCTTTAAGACCTCAGTAGCTATTTCAATTGATAGCCAGGCACCATCTACTTTCTTCACCACACTTTGTGGCAGTGCCCTTATTTTCAGTGACCTTTCATGAAGGTGAGTATTAAGCAGGGACAGAATATAAGAACTACTTGTTCTTAGTTGGAGTTAGGATTTAGTGTGAGCCCAGAACTTTTTTTTTTTTATTAATTCACTGTTGCTTGGGCCTTAATACATATCTGACCTTGTTCTGACTGATATCTTAATCCATATCTGACTGATGATATTGAGCCCAGACATTGACTTTTCCCAAAGATTTAGTTGATTCCATTTCTATGTATTTCATTCAGTGTGGTCCAAGTTTATAGGAGCTATGTTGTGAAAAAGAAAAAAAAAGTATTTAAAATGAATAAGATGTTAGACTGGCAAAATTCTATCATGCAATCTCTGACATCATTTCTATCATCAGTCGCTAATCCTTCATCTCTGTTTTCATCTGTTGCATTCCAATTGCAGAAATAACCAATACATCTTGATTGAACATTGGATTAATTTCAGGTGTAGTATTAATTTGTGTTAATTGGTAAAAGCCCCTCTGACATTCTTTCAATCAAGAACCTCCAGCTCAAGGACTCTGGTCTGAGATTCAGCTATGCAGGTTCTGGTTGACAGGTTTCACTAAGTGGGCCTGTGAAGCACTCAGAGAATTCTGAATCATTCTGGGTGACCGACCCGCTATCCCGTGTGTATACGCTCCTTTCCACCTACGCTTAATATTAAAAACTTGTTCTTCTTGGTACCGGGCAGGGTAAAGGAACCTTGCGTGTGGCTGCCCAATATGCATTTTTACAATAGAATCCACCTAGAAGCTCCACAGCTATACAATTTGGCTCCACGCAGACAGCTGACAGTTGATCACAATGAAGTCTGGTGTCTCCAGGAGAGTCAGGCAGCTGCCTCTGTCAGTTCAATCAAAATCAACATTCCACAGGTGGTCAGTCTTCTTCAGTCTTCCACTAATGTAAAGGTTGGCACTTAGAACCACCTAGTGGCACCGTGGGGTGGGGGGTGGGGGAAGCCTGGAACTCTGCTTTCATTACAAATAAATATGAAGCACATTTCCACTATGGAAAGGCATAGAATTGACTTCATGGCAACAAGGAAGTGGACTACTTAGCTTTACTGAAACCAGGTGAGTTCTTGCTGGTGTCTCCTCGGTGTTTGTGAGAGGAGGGTCTCTTCAGCAGCCACCACCAAATCTGACGCAAAGCTCACTGCTTCTTAAACTCCTATTATTATTGCTGCTTTCTTATTTTGAATATTTTGATGTTATTGTTGTTCTAAAGGCTTAGCTCAAGATCGTCAGAAAAGTTTTAATGTTATCATTAAGTAGACAAAAATCAGCCTTTTTACTTAAAAACAAAAACAGTGCAGCATTGTTGTGAGTCTGAAACTCTGACCTTTCTTTTCCTGCCGGAAATGAAGAGCATCTGCCCAGGCTGGTGGAGTCTGCCAGATCATGGCTCCAGGGCCAGTGCCTGCCCTCCTGTCACATGATGTGGTAACTCATGCTTCTTAATCAGAGCATCATCTGATTTACTGATGCTTTCGGTTGTACAGAGCGTCTCCCCAAAGAGCCCTGCTCTGAGCTTCAGGGCATTTCCTTGACGGCACTCCATTCACTTGTCTAATTTCCTCTTCTGAGTCTCCGTGTGCTGATACTTCTTACCACGTGTACCACCACAGTAGATCCGGAGCCTCTTACAGAGCGTGACTGGCCCCACGTCACAGACTGTTCAGGGGGAAGGGTATGCTACATGTGAAAGAAGAGCCCTGTGAGAGAAAACTGCGCACTCTCCCTTCGTGTCTCTTATGTGTCTTTTGGACAGCTCTGCTCTAGAATATTCTAGAATGTTCTCTTCCCCTGCTGAAGAGGTGACTTGGGCTATAATTCTGACATTGCCTCTTGGTCGCTGTGTAACCGATACCTAGTAGTTCGCTTCTCTGGGCTTCCATTTCTACAGCTGTACAACAGGAGTACAAAACAGGAGACAAGCAGAGAATGCGCTCAGGCCGCACACCCAGCCTGTGCTCACTGGCTTTGGGACCTTGGCCCTCCCCTAACCTCTCCTCAAAAGACCAAAATACCGCTGATTCAACCCTGACTCCAGGCAACCCCATGTGCTTAAGAGAACTGTTCTCCGTAGGGCTGTCAAGGGCTAGCTTTAAAAAAAAAAAAAAGTAGATTGATAGATCTTTTTTTCTTCAAGTTTCATTGGGCATATTAAAATCAACCACTGGTGTTTATGTGGACTGACTATTTCCACCTCTATGAGGTCTATTTTCCTGGCCATAAAGACTCTAGCTAGGGGCAAGCTTCTGACAAACAACTCTAAAATTAATTTGGACGATATTTTGTGATGTGAACATGTCGAAATTGTTCCTCTGTGGCCTGTCTGAAGAGGTCACTGGCACACAGGCTGAGGGAGACACTCAGCATGATCACCATTGCCAAGCTAAAGGAAGGATAGAAGACAGACTTATAGGACAGGGGAGTTTTCATGAATCAGGGCACTCTGGAACTATGTTCAGTGATCCTCTGCGGACTCCACTTCTTTCTTGCTTAGAAAGAGACTCTTCTTCTTCTGC
Organism: Nesogale talazaci; assembly: GCA_004026705.1. NCBI lineage: Eukaryota > Metazoa > Chordata > Mammalia > Afrosoricida > Tenrecidae > Nesogale > Nesogale talazaci. The sequence goes on along the minus strand of PVJH01001025.1, from coordinate 182,439 downwards.
CTGGGACTGACATGAGTTGAAAAGGATGGTGTTCTAGGCATTCTGTTCCCACTAACTATTTTAGCATGACTGTAGTTCTGTGAGGAGACACTATTGAAAGCCCCGTTTTACAGAGGAGGAGGCAGAGGCACGGTGAGATTAATGAAGTTCAAGTAGATAATGAAGAGACATGATCCTAATGCAGACAAGGTAGCTATGGGGCCCATAATCGACCACTCTAATAGTCTGTCTCTTTAGACTAAAAGAGAATATCAACATTTTCTCCTCATCTATTGTCCCTTCCCTTCCATCCAGGTTTTCTTTTTTTCTGATCTCTTTAAAAATGTGAGGTCTGGATCACTCGCCAGGGCTGTATGTATTTTCTCCCGAGACTCCCAAAGCCTCTGAGGAAGTGTCCAAAACCTCTAAACAAGGACTGGGCTAGGAACCAGTTTCAATGTATTTGCATAGATGGCTCCCTAATCCAGAGCTTTCAACCAAGTCAATCCCAATTCATAGCAATCCATTTTTAAAGGTTTCCCAAGGTTATAAATCTTGAGTGTGTATGTGTGTGTGTGTGTGTGGGGGGGCATCACTGCCCTGATGGGAGTAGGAAGCCCAGTCTTGCTCCTGGAGAGCTGCTGCTGGATTTGAACCATCAGCCCTGTGGGCCACAGTCCCACACACAACCACTGCGCCACCAGGGCTCAGCTGAGGTTGTAAATCTTTACAGGAGCCAATCATCTCATTTTTCTCCAGAAGAAAGGTGGGTAGGTTTGAATCTACAACCTTGTGGTTAGTAGTCCAGTGCTTACCTGACAGGGTTCCTTGTCTACTCTGCAGACGGAGCAAATAAAACCCTGAGGTCTCTAAGCTGCTGATTACTCTGTCTCCCAACTCTGCTGATAACAAGAAACTTTATCCTCTATCTTGTCCCATTTGCCTGCTTTCAAGGGCACAGTCATAGTCAATTTACAGACTGCAATTAGTATAAATTTGAGTGCAGTCAGACCCAGGCTGCAAAGCAGCTCCCACTCACATCTGTTTTCCAGTTTCAACGCTGCAGGACTCAGATGTCCCCTGTAAACACACTTCTCTTCCTTATTGTCACTCTCACTGCCCCAACCAACCAACTCTCTCTTCTTGCCACAACAGAATGGTTTAAGAGGCAAGGGCTCTGTTGTCTGTTGGGCACCATTATGAGGGCCAAAAAGCCACTAAAGGGAACTCAGCATGAGCTGTCGCTACACAGGGACCAGAAGACTGGAAAGGCGGAAATGGGGTGAGAAAATGGGTCAACTGACAAGTGCTCCTTGTGTGTCTCAGTGATGAGGCTGCTCTTTTTTATAAGCCACCATCAAAAGCTGAATTATATGAAGAAGAATGTAGTATCAGTTTTGGAGGAAGGCATATTAATAGCCTGCCATATGCAGATGACACAACCCGGCTTGAAGAAGACTTTCAAGTTTCAATACTTGCTGATAAAAATCAAGGATTGCAGCCTTCAGTATGGATTAGGACTCCTTGTAAAGAAGACTAAAAGCCACTCCACTGGACCAAATAGGTAACATCATGACAAATGAACAAAAGTTCGGAGTTGCCGAGGATTTTATCTTAGTTGAATTCACAATCGATGCTCATTGAAGCAACAGCCAGAACATCAAAAGATGAGTTGCGTTAGGTGAATCTGCACAAGACCTTTGTAGAGGCTTGAGGAGCGAGGACGTTATTTTGGGTACTAAGGTGTACCTGACCCAAGTCATGACCTTTTTCATTGCCTCGCATACTTGTGGCAATGCGACAAGGAAGAAGGAAAACCAAAGAAGAATTTCTGCATTTGTCTGGTGGTGCTGGAGAAGAAGATTGAAAGTGCCAGAGATGGCTCAAAGGACAAACAGATCTTTCTTGAGAGAAATACAGCCAAGACTCCTGAGAAGCAAGGATAGTAAGGGTTCATCTTAGAGGCCGTGGCACGCTATCAGGAGAGACAGGTCCTTGGAAGAGGACATCACGTTTGGCAACATAGAGGGGCAGTGAAAAAGAGGAAGCCCTTCAAAGGGACGGATTGACACGGTGGCTGCAACAAGGGACTCAAGCAGGGGAACCATTGTGAGGAAGACACAACACTGGGCAGTGGTTCATTCTGCTGTGCATAGGGTCACTGTGGAACAGAACAGACTCAATGGCCCCTAACAACACCAACAACACCAAAACAATAATGATGAAAAGTCATTCGATTTAGGACACAAAGATTCTGGTATGGTGTCCTTTGTGGACCAAACGAAACTCCTATTATTTTTAGAAGGACATATTTCTAGGCACATGGGGTAGAGTTTCAATGTAATTTTTGAAGGGACATGTTTCTAAATGTTTCCAATCCAAGCCCGCAGCAGATTGGATTTGAAAGTCATTCTGCCAGCACAACTGTCATGCTCACTGAAATCCCTCCAGTAGACTCACAAGTCAGAGATCGCTGTACTTGAGAATGACCTTAGAAGTTATCTGGCCATTCCCTTGCGTTCACACAGATCCTTTTAAAATGTCCAAATGCTCCAGAAGCAGGATGCCCTGAGGGCACTGTCGATCACATGAACATGACTTTATTATCATGGAATTGCCTGATTGGGCAACTGACTGAGAGGCTCAGGAAGGAGCGAGGAGCAGGAAAGAAGAGGTTCAGGATGAGATCCCACTAACTGGCCTCTGAAGAGGAGGAAGAGAGTCTTGGGGCTGGGGATTTGGGAGGAGAAGAAATGGGCATAGCAAGAGAATGGCACCCCTCTACCACCATCTCAGAGTTCATTTTCCTGTCTTCGGCCATTTGTCTCAGTCAGATATTGGGTCGATCATTTCTTGATTTTTAATAAAGAAAAATGCATAATTTTGACTGAGGGTAAAAGTAATACATAGCACCAGACCCGAACTCGTGCCATCAAGAGGATGCTGACTCAGTGACCAGTTAGGACAGGGTAGACGCTCCCCTGTGACTTTCTGAACCTATAATCCTCTATGATCACAGATGGCCCCGTTCTTTTCCTGATTGCAAGTAACATACACATTTTAAAATCAAACTCTATACGAATGCAGGAAATAAAAAGTGAACATTCTCCCACCAACTTTGTCCTTAGAGATATTCACTATTAAAAGCTCCCTGGAGACCCTGCCAGACCCTTTATGTACACATAAGCAGCACTTAGTATACAGAGAGCATTGTTAGTTTAAAAGCAAGTATTTATGTTATAGCCACTACTCTCCATGTCAATAACTCATCATTTTGATGGTAACATCATGTTACTTAATAGAGAATGTAGAGTACAGAATACTTAATCTTTTGTAATGATTTTTTGGGGGGGATGGAGGCATCACTGCCCTCTTGTGGGAGTGGGAAGCTCAGTCTTGCTCCTGGAGAGCTGCTGCTGGATTTGAACCGCCAAGCCTGTGGGCCGCAGTGCCGCCCTCAACCACTACGCCACCGGGGCTCAGCCCGTGATGATTTTTTTTTTCTGGCAGTTTTTTGTTCTTTTTGTACCTTCATTTGTTTGTTTTGCTATTAAGTAGATTGATTCCTCACATGTCCTTGTTCATTGTCTATAAAGTCATTTGCTCTTTGATATATATTCCTAGAAGTTGTATCCGGTTATTATTAGCTTAATTTTTGACACAGAATGTCAGCTCACTCTCCTGAAATATTACCCAGTTCACACCTCTAATGACTCAGCCAGGATGCTTTCAGCTGCAAAGGAACAAAAAGCTCAATACAAATTGGCTCAAATAATAAGGACATTTCTTTTCTCACATAAATCAGAACTTCAGATGGGAGGTATGAAACATTTAATTGCACGATTCAACAAGGGGCCCAGTGGACACATTCTGCCCATATTGCTAACAGGATCAGCACAAATCCAGGTATTATTCGGAAGTGGATCCAGTACTCCCCTTCTCACTCTTCCATCTTAATCACCATCTGTCCGAGCAGTATCCTCTCTCAGACCCCCTGCGGCCAGGTCAGCCTCAGCTGAAAGAAGTGTCAGACTCCCACCCACACGGAGGTTTGGCAGAAAGCACACGTAAGAAAGGCCCCGAGCCTCAGACTGCCTGGTAGGTAGATGCCAGTCACCTGCTTGTTCTTAATACCCTGTCTGTTAATTCCTTGTAGCAATTCACAGAAAGGATACAAATAAAAAGGTGCATTAACCTCCATGTTCAAAGGTTTGTATTCACTTCATTATTGGGATTGTGTTCCACAGCAATCGTTGATTTCATCACTGAACGTGAGTGGTTGTCTAAATCACACGCCCTCTCCCTTCCTCAGGTTAGCTCGCCAAGTCAGATGTGAGTGTTCCCACGCATTTGCTACAACAAATAAATGCTATCTGGATTTTTTAGAAGATAAGACACTTCCATTGCTGGGCGAGGGGAGGGAGGGAGGATACAAAGACTATCTTTTAGGGACCAAAGACAAAGGTCAAATTCAGTTATTCATAGTCTATTTCATGCTTTTATTATTTCTCAACTTTTAGAAAATGCAGGGTGTGCCCCATCAAATTTACTGTCCGACTTACTAATGGACCATGACCCATAGTTCTAAAAGCTCTAAAAGCATTAGCTTAAAATAACTCAGATTTCTCTCTTGAGCTGGGAATAGATGGCATGATCTGAGCAAATTCTGATGCTAAGGAAGGACTGGATAGCTGCCACCTAGTCTGCATAGGGAAGTAGTGTACCTCTTTCTCCAAGCTCTCCCTACCCAAAGCATCATTTGGCATTCAAATCCTGGCAATCTAGTAAGCAAATAAATCTTCCCTTTTTAAAACCATTCAATAGTAGGATAAATCCATTCAATAGTAAGATTTCACTAGCAAACAATTTCACAGGCCCTTTTTGGATCTGTCTGGATTCATAATCTGGAACCGCTACTGATTGGACACTTTGGAGTTGAGGAACCAGAGGCACCAAGGGGTTAAGGAACTTGCTCAAAGCCATACAGCTGACGAGTTCCACCCAGTGAATCCAAATAAATTGAAAAAGAACCTGCAATCTTGCTTGCCAATGAAACCTCACTATTGTACAGAAATACAAAAGCAGTCACTTTCTGCAACCACATTCTCTAGTTTTCACTGCAAGCCTATCTGTTCCCAGATTGATAACAGCAATTACTGAAGATCTTGAAATTGCCGATGACCCAATCACATTGAAGTGACCTTCTTCAATCTTGCTGTGGGAAATAATCAAATCTAAGTTATCCAGACTCTGTGACTAATAGCCCTTTCCAGGACTGCAGCATTATATTGCAGTAGTCACTGTAATGACTCACTCACCAAGATGAATTATTTTTCTAATGACACATGCTGCACAGTACCAAATTCTATTATGCCAGGCTTTGGGTCTAGACCTGTATGGGGAAATTGTATCACTGCCTTTCAAGATTGAACCAAATGGGCCAGTGCCTATTAACAAAACATATCCTGAGTTCCCCTCCTTTTAAGATGCCTGATATCATTCTCATCCTTTTTCCCCATGAACCTGCTCTAAGCTCATTGTGAGGAATTTCCCATACAGCCTTGACATCCCTGGAAGGAGAGAGAAAGAGAGAGAGAGAGAGAGAGAGAGAGAGAGAGAGAGAGAGAGAGAGATGGGATAAGCCTACAGTCTTCTTCAGTGCACTCCCAGACAAGATCAGCTGCCTATGGCTATTTCTCACTCAGAGACTCTGCTAAAGTGGCTGATAATCAAATAGAGGAAAAAGTAAGGACCCACTCCCCCACTCAGAACATCAATGTATTTATTTTAAAGCAGACATTATCTGAGGCCCCTTTCCAACCTTGGCATTCTAGAGTAATTATGATCCTAATAGATATTTATTTAGACAGCAGCATACAAATTAGTTGACTTCCCTTGGTACTTATAAAGTGCTAGCGTCAGAGGAAAAGAACCAAATTCAATTAAGCATCTTGTCACTAACTAGAATTGTTAATTAGTGTATTTAGCCTCTTCTAAAGTTAGATGTCAGTCTTTCTTTAAGCTTCTGAGAATAAAATAAATCTAATGATGATAATACCTCTGTCTAAAACTCGTTAATGCGCTCCTCCCTATCCTCTGGATAAACTCCAAGATTTTATCAGTGTAAAGGAAAAAATACAAAAAGAAACCACTTGCCATTGAATTGCCTCTTATCCTGAGTCATGGAAATCCCTTTGAGGTGGAGTAGAATTTTGCTCCACAGAGCTTTTAATGGTTGAGTTTTACGGATTGCTAGGTCTTTCTTCTGAATCATCTCTAGGTTGCTTCAAACTGACAGCCTTTTGTTAGCAGCTGAGAGTATTAACTGATAAATTTATTCATACCCCAAATTGACTCTTTGCTCCACCATCAGGCACGCTACACTCACCACCTGTCTCTTAGTCTGCCCATGCAAATCCCTTTGCCCAGAACATCTCCTTCTCTCTACTTTTCTGCAGAGCTTCCTCACTCAAATAAGATGCCAGTTTCTCCTATAGACCTGCATATTCCTACGGAAGAGTTTGACTGGTATCATTCTGCTTTATGAAGTCCTTGGGAGGTGGAAGAAGTTAATGTATTCAGTTGTCAATGTGAAGAGGAGAGGTTCAAATCTACCCAGAGGCTCTTTGGAATAAAGTTCTGTTGATTACTTCAAAGTCAGTCACTGAAAACCTTACATGTAGTGCTTAGAATAGCACATGGATCTACATGTCTGCTTTACTAAATTTCTTTAAAATCTTCACCAGTATAGTCCCACAGTTAAGACTTGATTAATAATTGTGGCTTAATGCTATTCATGTTTGGCTATTTAAAATATAGTTATTTATTTAATGATTTTTGTAGTCTCTGCCGCATACACAGGACAACTAAGTGACTCTTCGTTCTTCTCATCTCAACTGACTATGTCACCCAGTTCTGGCTTTTCTAGCTCTAACTCATATATGCTTTGAGGTAGGCCTCAGCCACACTTCTGTGAAAAGCATGCAAGCACCATCTTCTCTTCAAATGAGGCATGCTCTCTCTTCCCTGCTCCAACTCAGAGCATGCTTTGCCTGGAAGCACACTCCTCCAGGAGTCGCTACAGAGCTGTGTCCTTTGGAAGTCTGACAAACAGAAACCAGGTGAATCAGTATTCCCTAAAAGCCTTATAATAACATCAAAATTCAAACTAGTCAACTGGGACAAGTGAGATAGTGAGATCATCCCCTCGGCCCAGGAAGAGCTGATCCTGTCAGGGTGAGTAACACGACGCTAAAAGGCCAGCAGACCGTCTGCTCAGTGTGCTTGCTGGTAACTGAATTTTACCACGCACCCGTCTGCAGAAATAAAATGTGCCTGATTTACTTGTGTTTCACTCAGCAACACGGCAGCACACTCCTAACACTTAGTAGAGGAATTTGGCTTTTATTTTGCAAAAAGAGAAAGTCAGTGGGCATTATTTGGGATTAAGAGAAGGTGCCATTAGAGAGCTATATGCTAAAATACACATTTCAGGAAGAATCAGCAGCAAGGCAAGTTTAAGAGTAAGAGATTTGGGTTCAGAGACCATGATAATCATCAATGTAAATTAGATGATTGGGATAAGAACAGGGAAGAGGAACAGGTTGACGTGAGAGGTAGTTGGATTCTGCTATGGACGATGTACAGAAACAGACGTAACTCCCTGTGGTGCAAAAGGTTATATGCTTGGCTATTAACCAAAAGGTTGATCATTCAAATCCATCCAAAGCACCTTAGAAGAAAGAATGGGTGATTTGTATTAAAAATAATATCAGCCATTGAAAGCCCTGCGGTGTGCAGTTCTACACTGAAGTGGAAGGGCGGCCATAAATGGAATGTGAACTGAAGCAGTTAGATTGGGGGAGGTAATCAAAACAGACAGAGGGGAAAGAGGTGAGAACCAAGAACTGGAATGGAAGTCGGAGATGGAACAACAGAAAAGAACAGGATGCAGAAATGGAAAGCAAACAGAAGCAGCCAGGAAAGGGAGGGTGGGACAGGGAGTCACGCCAAGCATCACAATGCAAAGGGAGAATATATTCTAGAAATCAAGGACAACAGTTTCAAATGCTGTGCAGACTGATAGAAGGCACACAACAAATAGTTGAAGGTCTCGGGATGGCTTCTTAGTTATCATTTGTTGATTGGTTGGGTTAATAATTAATATGAAGTCTTGACAGTTCCCAGGTGTCTGCACTATAGATAGAGGACACAATGCCAAAGAAGCAATTTGGGTTGTAGCAGCAGCAATTGTAGTTGCAGCATCGCTGGGTGGGGGGGAATGTGTGCTGTGGTTTCTGGTCTTTGAAGACGCAGAGCTGTGATGTACTAGGTATCATCGCCATCATGATAAGTATTATCATTAAACTGATAAGCATGATTATTACTGCAGTTTGAAACCCACAAGATATCACCCTAACAAAGGCCTCAGAATCAAATTAGGTTAACAAATTGGCATTTAGCTTGAACTCATCATCTGAGACAACCTTATCTAGTTAGTGTACAGTGGCTTCTAAGATCATGCAACAAAGATCCAGATCTTATTTCAAGCTCTCCTCTCATGTTCAGTCAGCAATAGTATGGAGTAGGGGCATTTTCAGAAATAACAAAAACTATTTCTAGTTTAGAACCTTTCAAATAATGTATGATGATGACCAAATTGACAGGGATCACACTCTTCAACATCACCTTCTAAATTGCCAAATTATCTTTCACACTGAGATGTAACGTTCTGAAACTCAAGGTATTGAATATGATCTCCATTTACACTGGCCTCTCTGGAAGAGAAGAGGTTTCTTTCCTTTCCCTTGGTTCAATAATAAATGAACTGGCATAAGTTGCTAAGACTTAACTCCTATTAATGGCTTCAAAGTGTGTGGGCAGAGAAGAAGAACAAAGCACACTGGTACTATGAGGATTTGGGAAATCTACCTGATGACGACCCTACAGATGAGAGTAGAAGTACAGATGAGAGTAGAACCGCCCCATTTGATTTCCCAAGTTTGTCATCTTTATAGTAGAGGCAAACACTTAACTATTGTGCCACCAGGGCTGCAATATCAAAAGTCTTCTAGCACAAACCTTCCTTTTGCAGATGAGCAATAGAAGGTCCAGAAATGTGAGAGGGTTTGCTCAAGTCTCAGTGTTTGGTAGCCAGAGTCCTAGAACCAAATCTCTTAAATTTTATTCTAAAAACAAAAATCAAGCCATCATATCTTTAGTGGGACATAGTTCTCTTTGGTACAAATTTCTATATCTCTGAAAGAGCAGGCAGTCCTGGATCAACCATGATTTTGAACTTGCTGTCTGACCTTATGAAAGCCATTCTCTCAGAATCTATCTATAACATGGATGATTCACCTCACAGATGCCAAGAACCTGACTTTGTGTTCCTGTCATTGAAAGGAAAAAGTTAATCTTTAAAAAACTGCTTCAGATATTATTAGGCTAAAAACTCAATCCAAGGGCAAAGTAAGTTATGACTTCATTGCAAAGCCTGGAACGCAGGACTGAACATCAGCTACTTCCAGTGAACACCAGTTAAAGGGAGACTGTGTACCCAACAATTTGCTTTCAGGTTCACACACATCCTACCTGAACCAGCAAACTTGCTTTGCTAGCCAAGGAATATCATGTGCAGTTTTCAGACCCCCACTGGGGACCTGATTGGTGTATATTACCCACCCAGGTCTTGCTTGGCAAGACATCAAAAACAAAACCCAAAACTGGAAGAAAGTGAAAGGGGAAAGCTTTACTCTTGGTTATCAAACAAGCAGCAAACCAGGACTAGTCTCCAAAGGAAACTTCTTAAAAAGAGGGATTTTCAGTTTTCTATGGGGGCGCCAGAATAAATTAAGAGGATTATGAATATGTATAAGATTTCCAAGAAGTCGTCATGATGATGCATTAGGGTAGGGTTACGATTCTTCACCAGGATATGGCTTGTTGGACTCCTTGCTTCCAAATGTCTGAGTTGGTCTGGTAATATATTTCTATTCCGTAACCAAAGACCTTTAGTTCCAGGATAAATTTCAGGTCATGGCTGTCTCTTCTTTAACATCATTGGTAAGCCAGATCTGTTTATAACTGATATTTGCTTGGTGGGATACTTTCCCAGGAAGAAAGGCCTGAAAAGGAACAAGTTACCAGGAAGGAGAGACTACGTGAATTATGGGTAATATGCAAGATGTATATTTCAATATCCCATGATAATAAGTTTTTATCTTAAGGAAGAAGTTCATTAGGCAAGCTGCAAATTTTACAGTGTTACAAAGAAATTAGTTAGTTGATTGGGGAGTGGTATAATTTACCAATCATACTTGCAAATAAAACTAGATCACAAGGTCAATGAAGAAACTTTTGGTGGCTTGTGAACTTATTTTTATGAAAAATGTTCCAAAAAAATAAAAGTCACTGCCATCCAGTTGATTCTGACTCAAATAAACTCTACAGATCAGAGCAGAACTGCCTCTGAATTTCTAAGTCTGCAACTCTGTACAGTCGTAGAAAACCTCATCTTTCTACTTGCTGCAGCAACTGGCGACTTCAAACTGCTGACTGACTAGGTGCTCAGCAGCAGAGCATGCATTCACTACCAGGGGTCCTTTCTAAACAGGGGGCCAGTTCACTGTCCCTCAGACTATTGGAGGGCTGAACTATAGTTAAAAAACAAACAATGAAGAAATTCACTGTAGGCCCGGGATGAGTCGACGGCTAAGCAAGACAGGCAGCGGGCCAGATAAATGTCCTTGTGGGGCCACATGTGGCCCACGGGCCATAGTTTGAGGACCCCTGCACTACGCCTTCGGGACAACTTTCAGATCCAGTCTCAAAATGCTAAAAAGGAGCAAACATTAACCAGCACTCACTTCTGCAGTTTAACAACTCATTCTTTCTAAAAGGAACTACACGATAGACCGTAAGAGTCTCCTGAAGACCAATGGGTTTTATTTCTCTTTCATTTCCCATCTTTAAAATATGCTTAAAATAGTTTGTGTACAATACATGTTGACTGATTGATCTAATTAACTGATTACCAAAGTGTGTCATTGGTTGTCCACATAAAGGAAAGTAGAAGACAGTCTTCACAATCTGTCAGTGTACAGGGCAAAAAGCAGATTAAAAAGAAAACAAATTTACATGGAACTTAGAGCACTTCAGAAATATTGATCACCCATTTATTTATCCACTTAATCTTTCATGTGTGTCACTCAATAAATATTTCATAAGCACCTTCTGTGAATAATAAGGAATTCTAAATAATAAGGAAACAAGCCCTATTAGATTTAAATCATGCTCAAGTCTAGCATCCTCTTTGATAGCGACAATGTTATGTGGTATATGCTTTAGGGAGCAAAGAATACAACAAGCAAACAATAACACAAGCACAAGAGCAGCCTGGTGTGGTAGGCTACGCAACCACACACACAAAAGTCTATCATTATTATCAAATATAAAGAACAAAAAAGGTGGGAGCATAGCATGGTGTTCTGGGACAAAGATTTGTCCCATATGTTAGGAACCAGATTAGTCAATGAGCAGGCAGCTGTTTAAGGATTTCAGATTCAGAGATTTAAGATTATAGTTTAACAAAACTAATAAGCATAGCACAAATATATTACTTTCATAAGTGTGTTAGGTTGGGTTTTCTAAAGGAAGAAAGTCAGTTATGCTTGTATGTGTTTGTCTATAGAGATTTACAGTATGTACTTGAGAATAAGCTGACCCTAATATCAGCTGAGGCATTTAATTTTACCCCAAGAACTGCATTAAAAATGTGTTGAATATTCGGTGCTCCAAGATGTGAATGCAACATACCGGCATGAAGTAGGGAACCAGCAGAGTGGTCTGAAGGCCCAACCCCAATTCCAACTACGTGGACAACTGCCCACCCACCTCTTACTCCCCCCAGAGGAATTTACTTCAGAGGACAGCACTGAAGCTGCCGCTGAGAGAGAGGGACACGCCTGATCAGAGAACACAGGAGCAAATGAAGGGGGAGGAAGAGAGTGTGGAACACATCTTGGCCCACCAAGCCTTGAGAATGCTAACCCTGCTCAGAGCAGCTAATCCACAGGGCAGACAACTTGGCCGGTCACACTATGAGACGCGACATCCCACACTGATCCATAGCCCTACAGGGGACAACACTGGAGACACATATGAGAAGTGCATGATCTGACCCCACCACATCAAGGCAAAACACTACGCATGTGCCACAGAACAGCAAGGGAGCAGGGCAAGAACATCCAGAGGGAGTACCAAAAATAGACTTTAGGACCAGGATGTGGAACTCCATCGAACTCCACTGGAAAACACTCCTAAAGGCCAACAAACATTCCTTGAATTATTCACAGGCTTTTCTTCTTTGTCATTGGTTTTTGTATTGTTGCTTTGTTTTCTTTTGTTGCTTTGCTTTGCTCTGCCTTGTTTTTGTGCATGCTGCTATTTCTGCAGGTCTATCTAGATAAGATAGGCAGGATAAACAATCTGAAGGAGGAAACAATGGGACCCACAGTTCTGGTGGGACATGTGAGAAGGGGAGTTGAGGAAAGAAAGTGGTGTTAACAAACCCAGGGAAAGGGAATAACAACTGATCCAAAATCAATGATGAGGAGAGATAGAAGGTCTGGTGGGATTTGATGAATGGTAATGTAACCGAGAGGAATTCCTGAACCTCAAAGACTGACCATGACAGTGGGACAAGAGGAAAGTAAAAGGAAATAGAGGAAAGAAATAGGAGGCAGAGGACATGTATAGAGGTCTAAATACAGGTATATACATATGTAAATAGATTTATGATTATGGGGAAACAGATCTATGTGCACATATTTATAGGTTAGTATTAAGGTAGAAGATGGACATTGGACCTCCACTCAAGTACTCCCTCAATGCAAGAATAATTTGTTCTATTAAACTGGCATTTCATGATGCTCACCTTCCCAACACGGTCGCTGAAAATTAATGGGTGCATAAGCAAATGTGGTGAAGAAAGCTGATAACGCCAGCCTATCAAAAACTATAGCATCTGGGGTCTTAAAGGCTTAAAGATAAACAAGCAGCCATCTAGCTCAGAAGCAACAAAGCTCACGTGGAAGAAGCACGCCATCTGAGTGATCATGAGATGTGGAAGGGATGAGGTATCAGACATCATAGAACAAAAAAACCAAATCATTATGAATGAAGGGGAGTGCCGTTTGGAGACCCAAGACTTATCTGTAAGCAACTGGACATACCCTTACAGAAGGATCGCAGGGAGGAGACAAACCAGTCAGGGTGCAGAGTAGCAATATTGAAATATACAATTTTCCTCTGGTTCTTCAATGCTTCCTCCCCCGTGCCCCTGCCCCAACTATCATGATCCCAATTCTACCTTACAAATCCAGCTAGACCAGAGGATGTACACTGGTATAGATAAGAGCTAGAAATCCAGAATCTGTCCTGCATTCCCTGGACAGATGATCCCTTCAGGACCAGTGCTGAGAGTGGTGATACCGATAGAATGGAGGGAAGGTGGGGTAGAAAGGGGGAACTGTTAACAAGGATGTACATATAATCTCTTCTCTGTGAGATGGACAACAGAAAAGTGGGTGAAGGGAGCCCTCGGACAGTATAAGATATGGTGAAATAATAATAATTTATAAATTATCCAGGGTTTTTGAGGGAGAGGTGTGAGGGGAGGGAGGGAAAAATGAGCTGATATCAAGGGCTCAAGAGAAAGCAAATGTTTTTAGAATGATGATGGCAACAAATGTGCTTGACACAATGGATAGATAGATGAATTGTGATAAGAGTTGTATAAACCCCAAATTTTTAAAAAATGTTCAGAAAATTATGGCAAAATATGTACAAATGCTTGATACAATTGGTGTGTGGAATGTTATAAGAGCTAAAAGAGCCCCTAATAAAATGATTTTTATGTGCTGAAAAACTTGGCTTCTACACAAGTATATGCAGTATATTAAGAAATGATTTACACAGTTGTAGAAGTAGGTCAATCCAGACCAGTTCAAATCAGAATTCTCCTGACTCACAGAAGCAAGATGATGAAGCAGAGGTCATGCAGATCATGGTTGATAAATGCAAGTAAATAAATCTGAAGTCGACCAAATGATTCCATTGTTGGTAGTCTGTGTATAATCTCATTTATAATCACCAAAGACAACAATAAGATCATATTTGCATTTAGCATGATAAAATTAACACATGTACATCAAAAATACATTAATCTCATTTTCATCTTCTATTTTTTGGGGGGGCATCATTGCCCTCTGGTGGGAGTGGGAGGCCCAGCCTTGCTCCTGGAGAGCTGCTGCTGGATTTGAACAGCCAAGCCAGTGGGCTGCAGTCCCACACTCAACCACTATGCCACCGGGGCTCAGCCCTCATCTTCTATTTTATGTGATCAAAAAAATTTTGGTGCACATATATAAATACACATTACTTATAACAATTTCAGTCCTCATTCATGGAGCTAATCACATGACTATAACTGGTATTTAAAGCTACCTTCTTCCACTACACATTCCATATACTCTTTACGCTCAGTGAGTACCTCAGCTGATCATTGTTCTTTACCTGGTGAGGTAAACCAAACCATCATTCCTGAAGAGTCTAGGCTTTGAGTAGTTAGATCAGAATTGGGATGTTGTACTTAACATTGACATTATTCATAGGACATGGTATTACTAAGAGACAACCTAAGGAATCTTGTGGATTCCAGACTTCTTCTTCTTCTTCTTTTTTTTTTTTTTTTTTTTGGCATCACTGCTCTCCACAGACTTATTCTTCTTTACCAACATTATGTCTTATTAATCCAATTTCCCTTTGGTAATCAGGGTCAATCATACCACTTAATACAGCAACACCCTTCTTTGGGATGAAGTGTCCAAAATGGCCAGGAGGCATTCTTAACTTACAGTAGATGGGAATGAGTTTTGTGTCTCTATGTGGAACTATTCCTGAAAAGAATACTTTGAGTCCTGGAAAGTTGAGAGTTGCAGGGGCAGGAAGCAAAAATGCAGTGAGTGTGACATTAGGAGAAATGATGAGTGGTGTCACTCCCATTTCCACCCCTTGGTCCCTGAACCCATGAATCCTGACTATTGGAGAAAGAGCACTGTATATTGGGTGCTGATTTAGGACATTGACCCAAACTTGAAAGGTGTTGACACCAAACTGGTTCTAAAATTGTGTCTCTAGAAGTCGATTCCATTGTTCTGTCAGCTGCTTCAGTATGATGAAGGACATGGTAATACCAATGGATGACACGAACATAAAATCATGGCTGCATTTTATTTGCTGTGAAATTAGTCCTTTGTTATGTGGCAATGTTGTGTGAAATATGTTGGTGGATGAAACATTTTGTAAGTCTACAAATGGTACTTTCACACATGAATTGAATGCAGGGAAAGTAAATTCATATTCAGAATGGAAGTATATTCCAGTAAGAAAAGACACATTGACCTCTCCAAAAGTGAAATAACCCTCTGTAATCAACATGCCACCATGTTGGTGGTTGAGTCCTTGAGGAATAGTCCCATATTTTGGACAGAGCGTTGTTCTCTGCTGCTGGCTGACTGAACACTCAGCAGTGGATGTAGCCAAGTTGACCTTGGTGAATGGAAGTCCATGTTGCTGAGCAGACACATAACTTTTGTCCTTTCCCAATGACCATTTTGTTCATGAACCCAAGAAGCAAGGACAGGAATGGTTGGGGAAAGATGACTGGTTTCCACAGAACATGCAATCCTATTGACTTGGTGGTTAGGAGCCTCTGCTGCACAGCGGGACATTCACATGACACATATATCTTCTTTTTTTCCCATTCAGAATAGTCTAGCCACACACCTCTTCCCTATACCCTCCTTTTCCAATCATGCATCTTCCAAGACCATGACCATCCAACCAAGCCTTTGGCCACAGCCCATGAATCAATAGCCAGTCACACATCTGGCCATTTCTCCTTCCAAGTTAACTTAAACAACCACTGTTCAAAAACTTCTATCCATCAGGATGAGTTCTCTTCACCACTGCTCCTCAGAGAGATCCCAGTAAGTGCTGCCCACTTTGAGCGGTACTTGCATATAGTGTAGACCCATCAGTAAACAAAGCACACATTTTCTGTTCCTCAGTCAACGGACCATAAGGAATTCCCTATAAGGCCATAGGTCCAGACTGGAACAAAGGAAGGTAGTATTATGATAAAAATGGAGACCTTGGGTCATTTCTTCATGCAGCTTGCTTTTACTTTCAGGTCCTGCTGTCTTCTGATCTCATATGTACATTAACATTCAATGATGGAGAGCTGTTGACAACATTGAACTTTGCAACTCTGTGAGTCAGACAACAGACTGTTCACGTTGGGAAGCTCAGGTCATATGGTGACTTGGTGGCCTATGGCGAGGTGTTCAGTCTCCTTTAAGGCCCAGTGACGGGCCCAAAGCTGTTTTTCAAAATGGGAGTAGTTGTCTGCAGAGGATGGCAGAGTTGTGCTTCAAAATCCTGAGGGTCTATACTGAGATTCAGCAATAAGGACTTTCCACAGACTCCAAACTCATCTCTTTCTGCCACTGATCCTTAAAGTGCCATTGAATCAGCTGGATCATGTGATCCAAGTGGCAGAGTAGCTTGCATCATAGTCTAACGCTGTTGAACAGCTCTTATTCTGGGGCCCATGCAAAGCTAGCAGCTTTTGAATCACTTGAATATATATATATATATATATATGTATGTATATATATATATATATATCCTCCAAAATCCAAATCTTCCCACAAGTTATTGTATATCCTTTTCAGTTGTGGGAGTAGCCAGAGGGGACAACTTGTATTTCACTTTAGTAGGAGTATCTTGCTTTGTTTCATACCATTAGACCCTTAGAAATTTCACAGAGGTAGAAAGCATCTGAATTTTTCTTAGGTTAATTAATTTCCCACCTGCTAGCACTGAGATATACCAAAAAATCTAAAGTTATTGATACTTCTTACTAGGTCAAATCAGCACAATGTCATCAATGTAATAGACCAGTGTGACATTTTGTGGAAGGAAAAGGTGATCAAATTCCCTGTAGACTATATGGCACAGCTTCAAAGAGCTGACAAAACTCTGGCGGACATTCGTAAAAGTGTAACTTTTTCTGGTGGTCCTTTCAAACTTGAATTGAGACAAAGGCATTGGCTATCTGATACCAGGTATCAGGAGAGGTGTTAACTTGCTCAAGCAGCGAAATCACTTCTGGAACAGAAGCTGCACTTAGAATTGCCAGCTTGTTAGACTTAAGACATTTTATCATCATTTGCCAAGATGCATCTGATTTTTGCACAGGTCAAATAGACAAGCCAAATGAGGATGTGGTGGAAATCACTACCCCTGCATCACTCAAGTCTTTGGTGGTGACACTAACCTTTGCAATTCATTCAGGATGCACTATTGCATTTTCCTGAGCAGAGAAGTTCAATAGGAGATTGTGGAACTAGATGGGAGATTAAGCTCCAGCAGAAAACACAGTGATTTTGATGCTGCTTGATCTCTCTTATGCAGAAGACTACACCCAAGGAGGGGTCATGAGGTCGTGACCCATTTGATAGGCTGGACTCTGCCTCAACTCTTACCCAAGAGGGTCGAATTGACATAATCCCTAACCATCACACCATCCTACCTGTCACCCTATTTCCCAGTCTGAACAACACATTTAATTATTTTTTGAGCCTTTTTTACTTTAAAAATTATCACATTTACTTAAACCGTTAGATTAATTGGAAGCACAATAAATTAAACTAAACTTCACCTCAAGCTCTGTCCCCTCACTCTGAGCCTTTTTTCTCAGAATGAATGAAGGAACCCTTCTTTCAAGAAAGCTTCTCATTTTCCTTCTCTCTTTTTTTTTTTTTGTTGAACGCTTCTCCTTTTCTCAAAGACTTTGTTTCTTCCATTATTCTCTCTTCCAAGTGTTATGATTTCTCTGTGATTTTCTCATCAGGATACAACCTATTCAAGTGCTATATCTAGGAAGGAAGGATGAAAAAAAGGACAGAAGAGAAGAAAGAAATAAGGAAAGGAGGGAGAAAAGGTCTCCCTCGAGCTATTACTCTCTTTGTTACTCTTCCAGGAAAACTTTTTGAAATGCTTATCTATAATTTCTTATCTACATCCTTATCTCCCATTTTCTCTTTGCTTTGGTTCTACTTGACTTTGACTCTTCCTTGTCCTTATAAACAACTCCTGACAAGGTCCTCAGTGATATCCACATTGACAAGTAAAACAGTCATTTATCTGTCCTCGTTTAACTTGGTTTTCCCAGAATAATTGCTATGGCCAACCACTCCCTATTTAAAGAGTTTTCTTTGCTTGACTTCTGACCTAGAGTTCTGATTAAGCTTCTTCTCAATATACAAGGCCAACATCTATCTTCTGGGGAAAAAAAAAGATTTGGGTCTTTTCAATACTGCCCCGTTACCCATCACAACATGACCTAATCTAGAATTAATCTTGCTATTCAGTCTTGCCCTAAATTCACAATCTACCTGCCAGCTTCTGGGGTCATACTCAATTTATCTGCCAGCATGTAAATTTTGATACACTGGTGGATGTGACAAAAGTTTCAAATATGAAGAGGAGAACATTTTCAGTGTAATCCTTTAAGACAAGCGCCCAGGAAGAAGTTCTCCACGAGAACTGACATACATTCCCTTGGGTTTTTCTGTGCTCCATAAAAGTCAAAACTTACATACAAACATTCAACAAAGCTGCAATCAGGTCCTTGTATATGTAAGATTCATTCTGACTAACCTTTTGATGAGGTCATTGAGCACCTGTCCATGCTTTTAGACATCTTTGTTATGACTGTTATAGACAAATAGTGGAGAATATGTGCACACATTGTCTGAATTATATTAAATAATGTGGTTGATAAAAGAAGAGATCAGTGATATTATTGAGGCTTTTGGAGTGGTTGACAAAAACAAAGTGCCAGTGAATGAGTCATGTTCACAGAATTATTATCTCAGGTCTCTTTCAACTTTCTTTTTTTCCCAATGATTTTATTGGGGACTCTTTCAGCTCTTATAACAATCAATACATCATTTGTATCAAACATATTTGTACACATGTTGCTATATTCATTTCCAAATATTTTCCACTTGAGCTCTTGGTATAAGCTCCTCTTTCCCCCTCTTTTTTTAAATGAATCATTTATTAAAATGAGTCATTTTAAATGAATCATATATATATAACTCCCCTCACAATCCATACATACATCAATTGTATGCAGGCCACATTTGCACACTTGTTGCCATCATCACTCTCAAAACATCCTCCCTCCACTTAGGCCCCCAGTACCA
Source organism: Nesogale talazaci (assembly GCA_004026705.1). Classification (NCBI taxonomy): domain Eukaryota; kingdom Metazoa; phylum Chordata; class Mammalia; order Afrosoricida; family Tenrecidae; genus Nesogale; species Nesogale talazaci. Next base: position 163,120 of record PVJH01001025.1, on the reverse strand, counting down.
GCTCCCCTTATTTCCCTTCCTTCTCCCCTCCCCCATGAACCCTTAATAATATACAAATTGTTATTACTTTTTCTCATTGTATACTGTCCAATGTATCCCTTCACCCAATTCCCTGTTGTCTGTGCCCCAGAGATTAGGCTATATGTAGATCCTTGTAATCAGTTCCTCCTTTCTATTCCACCATCCCTCTACCTGCCCAATATCACCACTCCCACCATTAGTCCTGAGGGATCATCTATTCTAAATTCTCCATGTTTCCAACTCCAGTGTACATCCCCTGGTCTAGCTAACTTTGTCTGATAGAATTGGGATCATGATAGTGGGTGGGAGGAAGCCATGATAGTGGGACAAGAGGAAAGTAAAGGAAAATAAAGGAAAGAAAAGGGGGATAAAGGGCATTTCTAGAAGTTTAAAAACAAGCATATACATAGGTGCATATATTTATATGTGATGATTGGGAAATAGATCAATGAGCATATACTTCGAGGGTTAGTAGTAGGACAGCAGATAGGCATTGGACCTCCACTCAAGTACTTCCTCAGTGTGAGAACATTTTGTTCTATAAAATTGGCATTTCATGAGATGCTCACCTTCCTGCAAGGTCACTGAAGGCAAATGAGTGCATAAGCAAATAGGGTGAAGAAAGCTGATGGTGCCCAGCTATCAAAAGATATAGTGTCTGGGGTCTTAAAGGCTTGAGTAAACAAGCAGCCATTCAGCTCAGAAGCAACAAAGCCCACATAGAAGAAGCAGACCAGCCTCTGTGACCATAAGGTGTTGAAGGGAACTGGTGCCACGCATCAAATTATATATATTATTATACTATGATGTAAATTATATCATTATAAATGAGGGGGAGTACAGATTGGGGACCCAAAGTCCATCAATAGGTGAAGCGACATCCTCTTACAGAGGGCTTGCAAGGGGGAGATGAGCCGGTTAAGGTACAGTTTAGTAACAATGAAATATGCAACTTTCCTCTGGTTCCTTCAACTTTCTAAGGTCTTCCGTGGTTGAATCCCAATTCTGCATTGAGGTTTCACAGGTCAAGTTTCCCCAAAGGGAATTCAAAGCATTCCTGTCCATTGCTATAACAAGCACTCTAATAAGGTAAAGACATCCTGCTATTCCTGTGTTTCCCACATTCATTTGGGAGTTTTGCATATCTGCTAAATATTCCTGTCTAAAACCATGATTGTCTGGTAGGTAGTCAAATAACATCTGACCTTTCCTAGTAGCCTGCATTTGCATTGTAGTTTCTGGATCTTTAAACATCTTCACAGTTGGTTCTATTTCTGCTTAGAGCTGTTTTAGTTTTACAACAACCGTGGTTCTTTTTTCTCTCAAAGTATGCAGCATATCATCAGAAAAAAGGTTTTTATATATGTCCACGGCCAAATCTACCATACTGGTATCACTAAAAAAGTCAACTTCTCTTGTAACAATTCATGTTCATAATCTATCTCTTTTACAGAAAGAAGCTCCAGCGGTGGAAAATCTAGCTGCACAATTCAAGTAGTCAAGTCAGAACCTATTATCTTGCCAAGGAAAAGGTAGCCTGTGTTCTCTAAGGCACCATTAAAAAATCATTTTACTGGGGACTCATACAACTCTTATCATAATCCATACATACATTCTTTGTAGCAAGCACATTTGTACATTTGTTGCCCTCATCATTCTCAAAATATTTGCTTTTGACTTGAGCCCCTGGTATCAGCCCCTCATTTTTCCTCTTCCTCCCCCAACCTTCCAATAATTCCAATAACTTATAAATCATTATTTTTCCATGTCTTACACTGACCGATATGTTCCTTCACCCACTTTTCTGTTGACCATTCCCTAGGGAGGGGATTATATGTAGATCCTGGTAATCAGTTGCCTTTTTCTACCCCACCTTCCTTCCACCACCCAGTATCATCACTCACACCAATGGTCCTGAATGGATCATCTGTCCTAGATCCCCTATGTTTCTAGTTCCTCTCTGTACCAGTGTATATGCCCTGGTTTAGCCGGATTTATAAGGTAGAATTGGGATCATGATAATGGGGAAGAGGAGGTATATAAGAACGAGAGGAAAGTTGTATGTTTTGTTGTTGTCACACTGCACCCTGATGACTTGTCAACTCCCCATGACTCTTCTGTAAGGGGATGTCCAGGTGCTTACACATGGACTTTTGGGTCCCCACTCTGTACTTCTCCTCATTCACAATGATATGATTATTTTGTTCTTTGATGCCTGATACCTAATCTCTTCGACACCTTGTGATCACAAGGGCTGGTGTGCTTCTTCCATGTGAGTTTTGCTGCTTCTGAGTTAGATAACCTCTTGTTTACCTTCAAGCCTTTAAGACCTCAGAAACTATAACTTTTGATAGCTGAGCACCCTTAGCTTTCTTCACCACATATGCTTATGCACCCATTTGTCTTCAGCAATCATGTAAGACACCATTTTTAGAAGTCACACACTTGGTGTCTTTTTATTATGGTAGCTCTTAGCAAACTAAGATAGAGACAAACAAGCCCACCTAGATTTCTTGAATCAAAACTGGGAGCAGGGTCCAACAACTTGTGTTGAAACCAAGTCTCAAGATTATTCTGGTTGTTGCCACGTAGTTTTAAGAACCCTGCTCTACACTGATAAGGAAGGTTAGATGATCTGCTTACTAAAACTCAGGCAGTGAAAACTTCCAATTTCACAATGATTTGATCTGATTGTGTATGGAGCTATCATAAGTCAGAGACTGATTAGCTAGCACAACAAATCCAAACTACCACCTAATGTCTTTCTTCCAAACACTACTTGAAAACTAACAGCTACCTCAAACAGAACTCCTGATTTCCTTAATCTCCTTCACTCCATCCAGGTCTGTTTTAGGAAGTGGAACCATCATGTCAAAGGTGGGCCTAGCGTTTCAGTAGAAAAGGAGAGCATATAGAGCATTGATGAGTATACAACCCCGCTCAATGGGATTGAAGGACAGAATTGTATGTGAATAGATATATTAGATTGTATAAAGTATGGCCCCAGAAAATGATTATATTAAAAAAGATGATGAAGAAGAAGATTTTCTGGAGGGAGGTTCTTGGGGGGGTGGGTGAGAAGGAACAAAGGGAACTGATATCAAGGAGTTCACAAAGAAAGAAAACATTTTGAGACTGAATGTGGTAGCAATTGTACAACCCTGCTTGGTGTGATTGAACTATGGAATGTTATGGTATCTCTAAGAGCTTCCAATAAAATTATTAAAAACAGAAAAAAAATGCTGGTGCTTATTATTATACCCTTATTATCAAAGGGTATATTGTTGCTGCTGCTGTTGTTGCTAGCTGACTTGGTGTAGATTCCAAGTCGTAGCAGCTTTATGCACATCAGAGTAAAGCATGGCCCCATCCCGCGCCATCCACACTGGTCCAGGGCATGAACCCACTGTTGCAGCTATGGTGTCAGTTCATCTCCTTCAGGGGTTTCCTCTCCTTCTATGGCCCCTTCCTTCACCAAACATGATGCCCTTTTCTAGGGCCTATCGCTCCTGAAATCATACGCAGCATGTAAACTGAAGTTTCACAGTCCTTGCCTCTAAGGAGCAGCCTGGCCATATTTCTTCCAAGACACACTTGTTTGTCCTTTTGGCTGTCCATGGTACTATAATTCAAAAGCATGGATTCTTCTTTGATCTTCCTTCTTCAATGTCCAACATTCACATGCATATGATGCCATGGAAAATGGCCTGGCGTAGGTCAGGCACAACTTAAGGCAAAGCAGCATCTTGTTTTCAATACTTCACAGAAAATGAAACGAGACAATATGATCATGCTCATGGAATCCGCTGGTTCTACCATGTTTCCTATCATATTGAAGCATCTGGCTTGATAGAACAAGCGAATGGACATCTAAAGACATAATTACAGTACTAGCTTGGTGGCAAAACCTTGTATGTTAGGACAATGTTCTCTAGGAGATTGCATGTATTCTAAACCAGCATCCAATGTAAAGGGCTCTTTCTCCAATAGCCAGGATTCATAAATCCAGGAACCAAGGGGAAGAAAGGGAAGTGACACCACTTCCCACTACTCCCAATGACCTGCTCACTACATTTTACTTCCTGTCCCTGCAATTCTCTACACTCCCGGTCTGGAGGTCTTAGTTCCAAAGGGGGCAATAAACCCATCTAGAGACACAGCAATGATTTGGTTCAACTGGAAGTTAAGAATGCCTCCTATCCATTTTGCACTCCTCATGCCTCTGGATCAATAGGCAAAGAAGGGTATGACTGTATTAAGTGATGTGATTGAACCTATAATTACAAAGAGGAAATTAGATTAATATGACATAATGTTGGGAAAGAAGAATAGGACTGGGATTTTGGAGATTCCTTAAGTTGTCACTTAGTACTATCATGTCCTATGACTAAAGTAAATAGTAAGGTTCAGTACCCCCATTCTGACATGACTACTAATTGCCCAGACTCTCCAGAAATGAAAGTTTGAGTCACTCAACCAGGCAATAATTAGGACTAGCCAGGTACTCTCTAAGAGTAAAGGAATGCTGAATGGAAAATGGAAGAAGGCAGCTTTAGATAACAGGTATGGCCACATGATCAGTTGCAGAAATTAAGACTGTGGTATGAGTAATTCATATTTGTATACATGAACCATATTTTTGTTTTGTTCAAAATATTAAAAAAATATTTAAGATATGAGGTGTGAAGGGGGTTAAAGTGTTTTCAGTTGACCACATGTTAGTTGTAGCATGTCTGGTGCAAGTATAATTTTATTATTGTCTTTGTTTTGTGATTATGTGTGTCATTGAGTGGTGCACAGGTACCAAGTTGACCATGGTTGGTCTGTAATGGTTAGGGGCTATTTCAACTAGACACTCCTGATTAAGGTGTGAATTGAACCCAATCTATCAGTCAGGTTGAAGCCTCTTTTCACCTCTTGGGAGTATGCCCTTTTGTATAAGAGAGACAGATCAAACAGATCAAGCAGAGTGGAGTACTCTTTGGCCCTGTGTCTTCTGCTGGAGTGGAATATCCCTTCTGGTTCTTCGATCTCTTGTTCTATTGTCTGTCCATCCTTGGGGCCATCAGCTGACGACTGACAGCTCACTTCAGATTCCTAATACCTCTGCTTCCACAGCCTGAGCCTCATGCTGTCTCTGCTTCATCATGCTGCTTCCTGTCATCAGCTTCCATGAATCAAAAGAAGCTTGATCTAAAGTGAACTGAACTTACCTATTTCTATCACTCGGTAAGTTAGTTCTTTATATCAATTTCTCTCTGTATACAGCACATACACGTGTCCCTGGTTTGTTTTTCCCATGCTAACATGGATGCTGTCAGGAGAACCTGGTGAACTGTGTGGTTTGAGGTTGCAAGCTATCTCTTTGCAGGAAGGCATGCAGCTATTACTGTCCGCCAGGCTAGCTGCTTGGTAGAACTGGAATGTTGATAGCAGGCTGTCTCACAGTCAGTTGGAACTTCCGGAGCTTTCCCTCTAGAGGAGTCAGGGAACTCAGCCAATGAGAGAGAATAAGAAAATAGTCTGAAAACTGAAAACAAAACAAAACCCACTGCCATCAAGTTGATTCCAATGCACAGGGACCCTAGACGAAAGGGTAGAACTGCTGCTATGGGTTTTTGTAATTGTAACTCTGTATAGGAGTAGAAAACCCCATCTTTCTCTTGGGGAATGACTGATGTTTTCAAACTGCTGACTTTGTGGTTAGCAGCCCATTGCATAACCCCCTGTGTCACCAGGGTTCCATAGTCTGAAAAATGACTTGACAATAGTACCTCTGTTCATTCAAAATCTCTCATCCTTAATTCATAGGAGCTACATATGCTTTCTAGACACTTTGGTGGCTCAGTGGTAGAATTTTTGCCTTCCATGCTAGTTCTCACACAATTCCCCTCATATGCATCCATTATTCATTGGTCAGTGAAGACTTGCATGTTATTTTAATGATGAACAGGTTTCAATGGCGTTTCTGGACAAAGATGGACTAGGAAATAAGACCAATTTTAAAAACTATCAATCTTAAAAATCCTATAGCTTACAATGGACTGACCCCCAGACAATCGATGTTGTGGCACAGGACCGGGCAGTATTTCATTCTGTTGTGCATGAGATCACCATGAGTTAGGGTTGGGAAGCTACAGCAACCAAAACCAACCACATGTATGCCCTTTACCCTTTGTCCCTTCATCTACTGAGAGTCCAGGCCCTGCCTCCAGAGGAGTCCTAGAAGTTCTCTAGAATCATGCTATAGGTTTGGGATAACAGTTGACCTTTGGCCAATTAATAACAACAGCAATGTTCACTGAGCACTTGCCATGCACTGGATCCTGAGTTAATGTCTTCCCTATGTGAACTGTATGACGTCTAGACAATTAGCATTCATGATTTTTACTGGTAAGAACCTGAAAAGAAGTTTGGGGAGACTAAAGAATTTGCCTTGGAAAGGTGAATATCTTACTGTTATTTAAACAGTTTCTACACCAGTTATCCCTGGGGAGAAACTCTATTGCTATTAGTATGTGATTCCTCATCTTACATTATTAGTCACAAGACCTTCATTATTACAGTATATGTGTAAAATATATATATATATATATATTTGCAATATAGATTTTATATTTGCTTAACTCTACTTTCTTCTAGCTTTATCAATATCATTGATTACAACTGATACCTATCATTTACAGGATCTCACCTTTCATTTCACAAGTGAAGAAGTTGAGCTGTTGTCAAAGAGCTAAGAAGTCCGGCTGGTGCTTGCCAGGCAAGGCTTAGGCTGCCAACCACACAGTTGGAGGTTCGAACCTATCCGTTGCTCTCAGGGAGAAAGATGAGATTTGCAAAGTCTTGGGAATCCTACATATGGCTGTGATGAGTTGGCATCTACTCAATGACAGTGGAGCTTGTGGGTGGAAGAGCAGGGAGAATGAGAATGTGAAATGTGGGGTCAGAGAGTGGAGAAGTAGTATGACTGTGGCAGAATTCAGATTTTTCTAGTTTCTATTTCTTTTGATCACATATCACTGCATAAATTAAGAAAAGTGTTTGCACTTGGAAACAAAAGTTATTCTCAGTGTTATTAAAACTGTGAGACATTTTGTTGGTTTTCTTTCAAGAAGGCTGAAATGCATGAGCTAGTTTTATATGTTATAAAATTAAGATGTTTCCCTCTAAAAATTTATGAAGGTAGTCTACAAAAATTGTGAGTCTGGGTTTCAGTGTTATGCAATGAATGTTACAATCCAGTATACATCTTAGAAATTCCAAAAGAAATTAGGTGAAATTGTTGAAAAAGTAAGAGCATCAAATACTTACTTGAGCACGAATACAAATATCTTTGTCTTGTAGGCTGTGAGTCTTTGAAACGCAGATAAATTCATAGACAGTTGCCCTGCTCGCCCATTCCTACTTTTCACTTCTGTAGATATTTCCTGTTTGTTGTTGTTGTTAGTTGTAGAACATCACAAAGTAATTCACATTTGGTGTCTTCCTGCCTCTGAATCTAGCAACTGCTACACTACACAAGGGATTATGTAAGAGATTACTATCCCAGGAAGTTAGAATTTCCTTGCCCTTGATTACCTTCCTGGAATCCCCAAACTAGAGGGCCTGACTTTGCTCACAGAAAACAATATCTTCAGGTGAAAGGATAGGAGAGGTGTACATTTATTTTCTCCGAGACTTTGGCCAGGCCTACTCATGGGTGCTTCCCCTTTTTACTTTTCCCTCAAGTCTGAAGTTGATGTTGAAACACTGAGGTCAACCATGCACAGCTTTGACCTACTTTTGAGCATGTCCCAGGTCTCCCTCCTCATCTTTCTACCAGTTTTCTATACTTACCTCTTGAGAACTCTCTAACCCTCTAATAATTATCTGTGTGTATATGGGTGTGCCTGCTAAATAAAATACATATAACAAAAAGTTTTGGGGTTTTTTTTTTTACCATGTAATTGGCACTCATACAACTCTTAGCACAATCCATCCATACATCCATTGTATGCAAAGCACATCTGTGCCTTTGAAGCCATCATCGTTCGCAAAACATTTTCTTTCCACTTAAGCCCCTGGTATTGGCCCCTCTTTTTTCCACCTCCTCCCGTTCCCCTCTTCCTCATGAACCCTTGATAATTTACAAAATATTATAATTTTATCTTGTTGAATGCTGTCCGATGTCTCCCCTCACCCACTTCCCTATTGTCCATACCTCAGGGAGGAGTTTATGTGTAGATCCTTATAATCTGTTCCCCCATGTTATCATTTTTAAGTGTACAATTCAGTGACTTTAAGGTTGTTCATCATGCTCTGTAATCAGCACCACTCTCCATTTTGAAATTTTTTTCATTTACTTTAATGGAAACTCAGCAGTAACTCCCAGTTCTTCCTTCTGGAGCCCCTGGTAATTGTGAATAAATTTGGTCCCTTTGCATTTGCCTAAAAAAGCATTTCATATACATAGGGTCATATGATATTTTTCCTTACTCACAGTTACCTTTGTGAAAGTGACATTAAGTAAACATTTTTAAGTATACAGATTAATAGGGTCTCAAAATTGTCACTCTTCTTGTGTGTTAGAGTTCTCTAGAGAAACAATACCAGGACACTAATAATTCTTTCTATATATTTATATAGATAGAAATATAACATAAGAAATAGTTAACTAATTTATAAAACAGTACAAATGTCTCATGCAACTCATTTGCATGAGACACCTAGTACACTGGCAGTCCTTGGAGTGTTTGAGGGCCACCATGTCGTCCTCTGTAGAGCAATTCAGGCTATCTGGCCACAAGCAGCAAACAGCAAAGCAGGTCACCAACAGTCAGCCAGATGACAGAGTCCAACAATCCCAGCTCAAGAGATGTATATTCCAGAAGCATGGCAAAGCAGGTCTTGAAGGAACCTCAACTCACAGCAACACAGTCCACAGATTAGGTGTTCCACACATAATATAGCTTGGAGATCAAGGCACAGGACAAACAAGGCTGCCGGCTGGTCCAAAGATCCAAGAGCAAGAGAATCAGGGTGGGACTCGCTGAGCCACTTATATCTCTGCCCTTCAATTGATTTTATGTGTGTTCATTGGCCATGTTGGCACAACAAGCCTGCCAATCACACCTAGTAACCTTCAAACACTTCCAGGAGGAATGGGAACAGCTCTTGGGATCCCCATGCAGTTTTTCTGTGGGAAACAACAGGTCACAGTGCAGGGTATATCAGGTAGGTTTGTGATCCAGTATCCAAGTTGAGGCTTCAAAGGGAACCCTGCCCTTTAGAGCACACTGTGTGGCATAAATATCACTCTTCTTACTTGCTGACATGGACTGTAAAGGAGACTGGCCACTTCCAGAGGTCTTCATGTGTCTCCAAGCTCAGAAAAAATACAAGGTCACATTTCCTGAGAAGAGTAGGAAGGGGTGGGGGTGCAGAGTAACAGAAAAGACTGAATGGTCCAATCTGCAATCTATCGAAGGGTGGTTCAAGACCAGACAGCATTTCATTTTGACGTGTATGGGTTGCTATAAGTTAGGGGCTCACTTAGCAGCTAACAACATCAGGACTCCTATGCCACATGCAAAACCCAACTATAATAATGAGCTCATTCATTATATGTATTATATGTGTTCCATTTCCAGAGCATCTTATTGTGTTTTTTTTATCTTCTTGTTGTTGCTATTATGAAGTGCTGTCTGGTCTGTTCTGACTCACAGAGACCCGATGTACAAGAAAAAAACACTCGTTGGTGATGCTTCAACCTCACAGCTGTTCTTATGTTTGAGCCTATTGTTGAAGCCACTGTGTCAATCCATCTTGTCAAAGGTATTCTTTCTCCTTTTTAGCTGTTCCTCTACTTTACCAAGCATGATGTCCCTCTCTGAATACTGGTCTCTTCTGATGACATGTCCATATATACTATACAAAGTTTCATCATCCTTGCTTCTTTTTAATATATAAATAAAAGAAAGAATTTTGTTTAAAATCTCACGATAAGAAACCCACTTTGCGTTAGGTACATCCTCACTTGTAAGGTGTGTTCTGGTCATACTTCTTTGAAGACAAATTTTGTTGTTGTTGTTGTTGTTGTTGTTGTTCTCTTGGCAGTAATTCTAAATAAATTAATATAAATTGCACCTTCGGGAACTTAAGAAACTTGTGCATTCTAGTCATAAAATTGATCTACATAGTACTTTTTAAATCATTTTATTGGGGGTTCGTACAACCCATCCCAATACATACATACATCCACTGTGTCAAGCACATTTATACACTTGTTATCATCATAATTCTCAAAACATTTCCTTTCTACTTGAGACCTTGGTATCAGCTCCTCATCTTTTCCCCTCCTTCCCCGCCCACCCCCATGAATCAATGATAATTTATAAATTGTTTTTATTTTGGCATGTCTTAACACTGTCTGATGCCCCCTTTCACCCACTTTTCTGTAACCCAGGGAGGGGGTTATATGTAGATCCTAGTAATCGGTTCCCCCTTTCCATCCCTCCCTCCCTCCACCCTCCTGGTATCTCACTCTTGCCAGTGGCATCATTCAGAACTGCCACATGTATCAGCTGTGTAACTTTGAGCAAGTCTCAGATTCCATAATGCAAGAACATTTTTTTTCTTCGTATATTCAGGGTTAGGCATGTTCTTGGTGTATGGGGCACTGGACAGATCACATCAGCTCTAGTTTCTAAGATCTGGTGTTTCACTCTATTTTTTAGCTCTTGTTCTACCAATGTATTGGTTTATCATCCTAGTTTTAAATATGAGAAACAATTCAGATCCACAAATTGCAAGATAAGATATAAAGGTAAAAAATATTTGAAAAATATTACACATTAAGAGACTTCCAAGGGAAGTTATATGAACCCATGGTGGCTAGTTGGTTATATATAGAGATGTCAATCAAAAGATCAGTGGTTTGCACCCACCAGTCACTCTGGCCTTTAAAAGATTTAAAGGCTGGAAACCCAATGGGGCAGTTCTCTGTCCTGTGGGGTAAATATGAGTTAGAATTCATTGGATAGCAGCAGATTCTTCCTGGGGCTATGGGAGGCTGTGTAATATATACCACCCCCACCCCAAACCCTTCACTGCCACCCAATTGTTGCCAACTCATGGGGATCCTGTTGTGCTGTCCCTTGAGCTTCCAAGGCTGTCATGGCTTATGAAAGTAGAAAGACTTACCTTTCTCCTAAGGAGCAGTTGGTGGTTTCAAACTCCTGACCTTGAAGATCACAACCTGATCAAGAACCACTCCACCACTCGGGCTTTTCTGCCATCTATAGAGAGACTGTAAATGTTGGACACTGCAAAGCCAGAGCACCGCTTGAGAAGAGTAGGAAATGAAATTGAAAAGGTACATAGATGGAAGGTGTGAGGGCAATTTGGAGTGCTGAAAATGTTAGAGCTCACAGCAATTTTCATAAGTATCTTGAGTATCTAAATTTTTTCTTCTTCAAATGATACAATAAAATTTTAGGACCCATCTCAATATATAGACGTCCATGAAAAATTCATGGCAAGTGTTTCAGAGCTGAGACGGACTCCAAGCTTCTTTGTGAGAAAAAGTCTAACTTATTTTAAGAGTTGCTATGTCCAGGTGGGGAAGTTGTGCCATCTTACAAAACTGGAATATTTAAAGTTTACTACGGAGGTGTGAACTCTGAGTTTCAGATTATTTTAATTTCTATTATACCCAAATCACTACCAGTCCATTGATTAGGAGTCATAGTGACAAAATTGGAGCGAGTAAATTCCCCTGTGAGTTTCTGAAATTGTTCAACTTTATGGGAGTAGAAGGTTCTTCTTGCAGAGTGGCTAGCGGGCCTTACGGTGAGCAGTCAAACACATGAGCCACGAGCCCAGCAGGGACAATTCATGCTGCCACGGCCACTCATTGTTGGCAATGTGGGGAAGAGGCACACTGGAACAGCTTGCTAATCCGTTCCTAATCAAACCGAAGTGATACTTGGGGAAAATTTCAACTTCAGGTAGTTTGCACTGTTCAAATGATAAAAGAACACTGTGTGACATAGAGTGTAACCTAAATATTTAGTATAATACAAACTACTTTAAATAAAGCCAGTGAGCTTCATCTTAGGCTAGCTGAAACTCCAAACCAAATTCCTCCCTGTCATTGAGTCAACAATGTGGATTCACAGCAACCCCATAAGACAGAGGAGACGTGCCCCGGGGGATTTTTACTTTTCTCCTGAGGAGCAGCTATTGGTTTTGAAGTAGTGACTTTGTGGTCAACAGACGAATGCATAACTATCGTGCCACCAGGACTCTTCACGCAAGCTAAAGTTGCAGTAAAATATCCAGATTTTTTTGTAGGATAGCATAGTGAAGAGTGATATGTGGCACATGTTCTATAGCTCAAAAAGTATAGCCGATAGGGGGAAATGGTTGGATTCGGTTTAAATAGACTCAGAAAGAAGGCTAGCATTTGAGGTGCCCAAATGTGTGCTGGCCAGTGTTCTCTCTCTCTGTAAAATGGGCATACAAAGAGCTACTGGGCTTTAATGTTGTGAGGATTATTCACAAGAATATTTGTAAAATGCTAGTCCATGGTTTGGTATAAGACCTCGGTAAGAAGTAACTATACATATATATATATGAACTTTTAGTGAAAATAATAATTCAGAAATCCATAATAGAATAAAAAAGATGACAGTCGTTTTTTAATTGAAAAGATGTAACAGAAATAATTTCAGGAAAAAGGAGAGGTAGAGTTGACCAATAAGAGAGAGCAAAAATCTGCATTACGTGAGAGTTTGCAATTATTTGCAGTCGTGGCAAGGCCGACTGACATTCAACTGGAAGCTTTACTCCATGTCCTGCAAGAACTGCAGAATTCTTAAATCAAAAACCTCAACAGCCCCCACCCCCACCCCCTGCAGAAGAGCAGGGAGCTATGACTCATCGAAGCCACCATGAAATCATTAACTGGAAATTCTTGCTGCAGCTTCCAAGGCAAAGGAATTGGACTTGATTTGCCAAATTTCTTGTGTGATCAAAGCTTGGAAACCTTCCAAAGACCTAGAGGAAAAGGGGTCATTCACTTTTCCTGGTGACATAGAGATTTCCCAACCGCATTACCAAATGAAAAGGCAACTAAAACTAAAAGAGACAAGAAAATCATTTCCAAGGACCATTTGACTTTAATAGGAGTAATTAGAGGTCCAGAGTTGGGTGCATTGCGGGAAGTTTTATCTTGAGCTTTTTGCAGTGTATGAAGCTATGGCTTTCACCATCTGCTCACTTCTTCCTTTGCTGAAAGTACAGTGAGATTTACCTGGGCTGTCCCATGGGGTTTCGGGCTGCTGGACTCAACTGAATATATTTCTACAATGCCTGCAGAATGATCTTCACCTAAGTCATCTGAACAGAAGCCAGAGGTAACTGCAAACAAATGGCTTAGCTTGTCTAACAGTCTGGAGACCAGTCTCCCTGCAGCAAGCTGGGTTGCTAATCAGCCTGTAGCAAAGATGCCTAGAGACTGACACCAAAGGACAGATCAGCGCACAGGTAAGTTAGGGTGGCACTTTGCAGGTAAGTTGTTAGGTAGGTGGTGGGTTCCTGGCAGCCCTGGTTGTCCTTAGGAGTTGGTTGCTGCATGGTGCATATTCAGAGATGCTTGTTCAGTGGGGTTATGGACTGCAGGGGAACCTTAGATGAGGGTATTTGAGAAAGGAGTATAGAACTATTCTCAAGACTGAGGTGAGTCAAAGACTCTCATTTGAGAGATTCCAGCTCCGATTCTTGATTGTCCATAAAATGAGACTTTTTCCCTGAGGTATGGTGCAGCTACAACTTGCTCAACAAAAGGGCACAATGGGGCTGGAGTGGGATGTTATTAGACAAGGCACATCCAATGCAGCCTTTCGAAAGGCACCTCTTTCTTTCACCTTTTTCTTCTCCTTCCCTGCGAGTCCTTCCTAAGCTTTCAGCCTTCATCATCTTTCTGACCAATGCTAATGCTATCTCCTACCCTGCCTCCTGTCTTCAAGAATAGAGATTGACAATAGGCAGAGGGAGGCAGTATGGACTTGGGGGACGGGGGTTCTTAAAGAAGTAGGAAATTCCGTGGTGGAAAGAATAGGAGGGTGGAAAAGTTTTGGATGAGATTCAAGATTCAAAATACTAGGACGTGTTAAAATGACTGCCAAATGGAAGACAGTGTGGAACTCAGCAGCTTAGCTGGGGAAAGCAAAAGGATCGTGGGTCTGTGGTTAGTACAAATGGTGGTCAGTGGGCTCGATCGCTGACTCACGGGTTAGAGCTTTGAGTCATCCAAAGGAGTTTCGGTAGAAATGCCTGGCAATCTACTTTTTTTAATTTTTAAATTAAAAAAGCATTCTAAATCCTGTGGGGTATAGTTCTACTCTGACACACGTGAGGTCATCATGCATAGGTTTCGGAATGGTTAAGACTTGGTTGGGTAGCAAGATCTTGGAAGTGCGATGGACCAGCCTACTTGTAAGGATTATGAGGTCATAAAATGACACCTAGAAACCAGGAACTTGCCTGCTCTGTGAGTTCTCTCCTTCCCCATCTCTTTTGATTTCCACAGCCTCTGTGGCAATCTGACCTCCTCATTACTATCATTCTCTTGGACTATTGCAATAGACTTCTACTCATCTCCCTGCCACTAGACTCTTTTCCCTCCAAACCAATTTACCAGCTATCAAAAAGATTCATCTGAAATATACATTTAATTGTATCCTCAGCTTAAAGGGCCTCAGAATCTTCTCAGAACCTACAGAATAAAGCTTAAACTTCTTGCAGAACACACAGGCACAATCAAGACCTGCCCCTCAATCATCACAGCTTTATCACCGATCATTTATCTGCCAGTCCAATACTGTCATCACTCTAGTGGTTATTGTTACTGGAATATGCCAGACCTTGTTATTGTCATCTTACCTTACTATGCAATTCTCTCAGCCTCCCATACTTTCTCCTGTTTTTCCTGACACGTCCCATCTCGTCTTTCAAAACAAGTCACCCAAACTCTGAAACCTTTCCTGATCACCCTTCTCTTCAAAGCCAAGTTCCTTGCTGTAGCTCCTACTCTTTTCTTCAAGGTTAATTGTCATCATAAATGAGCATTTTCTAATGTGGTAAAATAGCCAGGTGTCTATTGCTGTCGAATTGTAAGGTTATTTGAGTATTGCAGATTCTGTAAAGAACACTTGATTTTCCTGCTATTGAAGTGTGTTTTCTACATAGAAGTTGCGTACCAGTTGGACTGGTACCAATTGTTCTAATACTGTAGCACTAGAACTCTAACCTTTAATTGGGGGGAAATATGCTTTTAAGAAGAAAATCGTTTCAAGAATTCAGTCTAACTACACCAGGTTTTGTTAGAAAATGTGTTTCATACCCAGAATTGCATAAGCTACATAAAGATGAAACACAAAAGAAGAAAAAGCAGGAAAACATATTCTAAGAGATAATGTTCATAGTGCCACTTAAGTGGATTTTATGAATAAAGAAGCCGTTGAAAGAACACAAATTTTTTAAAAAACCCAGAAAGTTTTGTGGTTATTACTTTCTTATGATCAAGGATCAGGCAGCCTAACTTCTAGTTTTATCCTTCTTTTGAATAATTTAATTCTCTAGCTCCTCATTTTATCCTCAGTATAAATCAGGTAACCCACATAAAAGTAGTCTGGTAACCTCAAACACACTGTAAGGGTAGGACAATGAGATGGCAGTAAATTGGACCCATGATCCTCTCTCAAAGGAGGCAAAATGGACATTTTCAATGGAGCAGTGCCTTTAGCATTACCACATAATAAGAAACTCTGGGAAGAGAGAGCATACTAGGATATAGAGAGGGGGGTAAAAAAGGTGTTGGTGGAATTTAAACTGAGAGTTTTCCACAAATAAGAAAAAGATAATAGCCCAAAGTCCTGAGGTAAGAGTAGAAAAAACCACTCTTGATAAAAGCAGAGGATAAGCCTTAGGCAGTGTATGAGCATTCCATGGAGCCAGTATTAATATGGGCTTTCATTAAAGCTTGCAGGTAAAACGATATAATCCAAGACTAATGGACGACATTGTATCAGAGCCTAAATTCTGAGCATTCAATTTTCAGAAGGCTATCACATAACAGTGAAAGCCCCAAATCCAGTTACAGAGTCTCCACATGGAGTAAGCCACCAGTGAATCCCCTCTGACTAGTGACCAAGACTGTGACTAGTCTTGGTATTAGACAGAAAGTACTGGAAAATGGATTAATGCAGACATAGCTAGATTAAATTTAATACTTTATTATTTGTGTTCCCTGCTCCCTTTTGACCCATTTTAAATTTGTTTTATTTTTAATTATTTTCCATTTTCTTTTGGATTGAAGTTCTTCTGTGTTTTATCTTGTTATTGTTGTAGTATGGGGAGGGGTTTGCATGAATTCTTTTCTATGAAATCCAGGATGGATACACCTATAGAAGCAGTAGCTGGAATAATAGTTTCTTAGGGTTGTGGCAGGGGAGGTTGGGAGGGAAATGGGAGAACAAATAATAATGCATACAAGAATAAAGCTCAGGCATCAAAGAACTAAAAATTATATCATTATAAATGAGGGGAGTACAGCCCATCAATAGGTGAAGCAACATCCTCTTACAGAGGGGTGCAGGGAGGAGATGAGCCAGTCAAGGTACAGTGTAGCAACAATGAAATATACAACTTTCCTCTAGCTTTTAAATGCTTCCTCCCACATACTATCATGATCCCAATTCTACCTTACAAATCCAGCTAGACCAGAAGATGTACACCGGAGTCAGAAACATGGGGAATTCAGGACAGATGATCCCTTCAGGACCAGTGGTGAGAGTGGTGACACTTGGAAGGTGGAGGGAAGGTGGAGAAGAAAGGGGGAACCAATTGCAGGGATCTACATAAAACCTCGCCCTGGGATATGGACAACAGAGAAGTGAATGAAGAGACACATAGGACAGTGTACGATATGACAAATTAATGATAATTTGTAAATTATTAAGGGACCGGTAGAGGGGAGGGAGGGGAAATATGAGGAGCTGATACTGAGGGTCTAAGTAGGAGGATGTTTTGAGAATGATGATGGCAACAAATGTACAAATGTGGTCTGCATACAATTGATGTGTGCATTGATCATGATAAAGGTTGTATGAGGCCCCAATAAAATGATTTAAAAAATACTAAAGAAGGAAAAAGAATAAAGGAAATGTCTAAAATTGATTGTATGCAAAACTCTGAAGTATATCTAAAACACTGAATTGTATGGCATATGAATTATATGCCAATAAAACTATCAAGGTTTTTTTAAATAAAGTGTTAAAAAAAACTAGTAGGCAAAATAAGTACTCCTTTCTCCTTTCTATGATTTGCTCTGGTCTGAAATATGCAGTAGATGTGACAAAGAGATGTGTATAATTTTATTGCTTATTAAGAATAAACTCAACAATACTGGGATCTAATTATGACTTTTTGGAGACTAAATCAACCTAGCTTCACTGTCTTAGAAGAATTGACCAATCAACTGGCTTGTAGACTTTATACTTATATTCTTCTCTTACATGTGTTCAAGTTGCTTGTACTATGGATTCTCAGGAACAGAAGGAAAATCTACTTCTCTTTTTTTAGCATAGGCTGAAAAATTAAAATTAAGTGACTTCTCAATTCCTAATTATTTTTATCCCTGGCACTGACAGAGCAGTAGGGAAAGCAAACAAACAAGCCCAAACCAAAATAATCATGTTTAGAACAATTATAAAATATAGGTAGCATAACCAATCACTTACACACACAAGAAATAAAAAGCACCTAATAGTCTCACTTATAAAAATTAAGATTCAGTCTATGGGCAATTGAATTATATGGATATATAATTTATAATATATAATTTATGGATCTGCATTTCTCTATTTTAGCAAGTTCAGAAATGGCCTGAGATATGTATATAAAGGAATTGTATATGCAATACAGGTGAAACTTCTAAATAAAAGAGAAAAGATGAGTATAATTGATAGTGTCTAAACAGACTGTCCAGTTGGAGGAAAATATTTCATTCTTCTCTTCCCCTTTAAATGAAGCCTTTCCTACTTATTCTCAGTTAAGGGCTCAGTCACCAGAGGTGATACCAGAGATGCCAACCAGTAGCATGTGAGGTTTTTTTTGGCACATAACCCTCTCCCACCATATGTTCCTCCGTTACAAAACCAGCTCCCAGCGGTGGAGGATTTATTTTATTTTCAGAGGCAACTAATATATGTCTGACTTGAATATATCAGATTTCAAGAAACATGCATACGTCCAAAGATACATTGTTCCTCATGATGATACTCTGATGCCATTTCTCTTTATGATGAATCACTGATGCCATCTGCCTTCGAAGTGTGAAGAACTTAATTCAGATTTATACGAAGCATAATGGAAAGGAGCTGCCTAGACGTGTGGTGGGTGACAAGCGCAGGTTTCCAACAATTAGCAGAGGCAAAGCTGCCAGTAAATATGGTGTTGTCTGCTTCCCAACAGGAAACGCTTGCTCTCTTATTAGACCTAATTATCTGTCAGCAGACGACTCCAGAAACGGTGTTTTATGTTTGGCCTGAAATAAATCAGAAGAGATTATCCTCAGGGCTGAGAGACCTAGGGTTGATTGTGTTTTCCAGTACATTTCCTGGTCCTCGGTTACTTTGATTTGGTGGCCTCAAATTCTTGGGACTGCATATTTTATTTCTGGAGAAAAGCCTGTGCATTTTTGAACAGCAAGAGCAAAAGCAAGTCTGTAACCATTATTTTTATTTCAGGCACCTGATTTCACCATTCAACTGTCAGTATGTTGTTACGTTGCTGGAAGCTAGTCCACCGATATGTCAAATGCCAGCAGAGTCACCCATACTGTCCAAGTGTCAGTGTGTCTCCCAGAATAGGACAGATCAGGAAGACATGCCTGGCAATTTGCGTTCAAAAATTAACCAGTGAAAATTCTACCGCTCACAGCAGAAAACTGTCCCGAAAAGTCCTGGAGGAAGAACTAGGTAGGAAGTCACTCACAATGCACAGTAGCTGCAAGCCGAGAGTGGAAGAAGCCCATGAGAGAGAAGATGGGAGAGGCATGGGCAGCATTTTGTTCTGTTGCCTATGGGTTCACCCTGAGCTGGAGCAGGCTTGACAGCAACTAACAGGCATGCCGATTCCTCACTGACCAACTTCATGGCTACCTGACATTTGACATGGATGACAAAAATAAAATCGCTACTATGTAACTATTTTGTGTATGTACTGGCCAAGGTAGGAAGCAAGAGTACACTGGCTTTGAAGGTTAACAAGGACTGTCCTTGGCTTGGCAGTTGCATCATGCTGTCAATTGGCAGCTATGTAATAATGTGTTCATCTAGCATTTTGTGATCTGAAATGGTCATCCTCCATTTTGGCATAAGACTGATTTTCACATCATAACCTGACCCTTGGGAACTCTTCATGCCATTACATGCCTGCCTTCTGACCTCGCTCTCACCCTCCCTGATCTGCAGTCTTTGCTTTACTTTGAAACAGATGTTTAAACTGCCGGTCCACTCATGCCCACTTAGAACACCACCAGTTGCACAGGAAGTGTCCAATAATTGAAGGACGAGTATGAAGCATTGGGTCACTCTCTCAGTCTTACTACTGGATCCTGTGTGTAATATTAAGAAGGGGATTCATTTGGGGAATATGATGCAAATTTGTGATGTGTCTGGAACTATATTGAAAGCATAGAACTTGGAATCATCTTCTATAACAAAATATTTTAAATAGGCAATTGAACACATGCTTATCTTTACTGGTTCTTAGCTTGAACCTAGCAGGTGGCTTCCAACGTTACCTGATGTGGCAGTCATGAATTCATTATGCCAAATTCATGATTGAGGTGTAGGGGTGGAGTCTGGCCTGTTAATCTGGAGATAGCCATTGAGTAGCCAATGAGGCCTCTGTGTAGGCATGGCTTTCTCCTGATATGTCTGAGAAATCTCACGATATTTCCCTTGTGAAGAAGAGAGGCCATCTCCCCAGTTGTTGGGAGTCAGTCTCCAAGACAACGAACTACTGACAAGACAAGATGGCAGCGTCCTGGGAGCTGGAGGAGCTGGAAGAAAAGCCACCCAGCCTTACCCTGATGGAACCAGACCTATAAAGCTGGAGAAGAGAGGCCATGTGGAGAGCCCTGCCAGCGCAGAGTTGCTTCTACCACCACTCGATGCTGTTGACGGACCCTGAGCCCTGGAAGCAAAGAGCCATGGGGAGACCCTTGCCAGCATCGGGATTCTGCACTCACTGTCCCGTGACTTCATGAGTCAGAAGGAGACTTTATAGACTGGTATCGGACATATGGGCTAATATTGGACTTATGACTTTGAACTGGACTGGGTTGGGACGCTGTCTCAATGTTCCCTTCCTCGTGTACCCTTATATCCATATGCGTGTCTATGAATTTGTTCCTCTAGTCTACCCAGACTAACACACCTGGGAACTACTGTTAGGTGCCTTTGAGTTGATTCCTATTTATAGCCACCCTATACACAAAAGGACAAAACACAGGCTGTCAAGTGATTTTCTGATCTGTGGATCTAATCAGAACGATCTCTGTTTCCTACTGTCCTTTTGGATGAGTGAGCATAACTCTATAGAGGGTTGTTCTCCTTGTTAGTCTGTTCTAATCCCCTGTCTCTTGATTTTGTAAACAAGAAAGGATACAAAGGTGCATTTTCATGATGTTTTAAATTTTTTTTTCACTCATTATCTTTTCTACTATGTAGAATGGATTTAGTTTGTTCTTCCAAAATAAACAGCTTATGTTTGGTATAGCTCAAAGTTCATCAGAAACTTGTTGACCACAGGAATATATCATAAATTAAGGTAAATATTAGCTATACAGTAAGAAGAAATGACAATTGTATCACATGACTGACAACTATGCATCACAGTGGATCCTTCTTTCTAGGGGACAATGATACCATGATCTTGTCAATAATACAAGAAAAATCATCTCAATACTACAATAACAACATCAATGTATTATAGATCTGCAAATGTACATTGCAGGCACACTTACCCAACTGATGCTAGTGATTATCTTTGGGATAAGATCATAGAAGATTTTCATTTATCAAGTTATATTTCTATAATGTTTGATTTTGTTACTATGATATATTTTTTCTACTGTGAGTAGAAAACAATTCAAAATTAAAGTGCCTTTATGAAAAATAGTGACACTGTTCTCAGAAACTCAGTTTTTCCTAGATAAGGAAGTAAGACACACACACACACACACAGCATGAGATTTCAAAAACAAAGAAGGAAAATTTAAGCTGTGTTCATTATTTTAATTGGTTGCAAAGATAATCTCATAACATATTTTCTAATGTTTACAAGCCTTTTTACTGCAATGGCAGGAGCTTTTGAGTTAAGTATTCATGCTTTGGGGGATCAAAAGGTTATCTGATTTACTAGAGAAAATCACATTAAAAATCTTTTAAAAACATAATCTGATTGATTTTTTCAAAAAGAGATGCTGCTAAATAATTTAATGGAGACATTAATTATTAACTGACCTCCAGTAAAGTTTCAAAGGATCTCTTAAGAAGTACATTATTTAGAAAAAAAGTACATTATTTTTAAAGATTCATGTGCATTTTAATACAGTAAAGCAGTCAAAACTAAACATATACACCTATCTTTTGTCTTTCTTTTTCATTGTCAATTAGCTAAAATTTTATATATTAGATCATTAGTTTTGCAATCACTAGCTTAAACAACCTATCAAGCTTCCCAATGACTTACTCTTTCTTTCCCCTACCCTTTTCCCCATCTCGCTCTTACATGTTATCTTACCCTTCATCAAAGTTAATACCTATCCATCCACTTAGTCTATTGCTTCCCAGTTTTACACCCCTCCTACCCCACCCCTGGTATCTAGCCACGTCTGTGTTTTTTGGAAGGAAAAACCTTTTCTTGAATTTTCAAAAGAAGAGTAGTCTCAAACAGTCCCTGGAAAAGGATCATGGCTGCCATGGCTGCCACAATGAGCTCAAACAGAGGAACGACTGGGAAGCTGGTAGAGGACTGGACAGTGTCTTGCTTTGTGGTGTATTTATGGCCACTGTAGGTTGGAACCAAATTGATGGCACCTTACAGCAACATACAATATTTGCCCTGTTGTTTTTTACTGACTATGCTCAGCATGATGGTCTCTAAGTCCATCCCAATCACGAGGTGTTTCACAGATTCATCATTATGTTTTAGCAATGCGAAGTATTCCACTATATGTGTGTACCAAAGTTTACCCATTTTTCCACTGATAGGCATTTAGGCTGTTGCCATATTCTTGTTATTGTGAATACTGTTACAATTGACATGTGTATGTCTTAATTTTCTTTATTTATTCTTTTGCCTTTTTCTTGTGTTGAAGTTTTCCATAGATTTTAAAGATTAGTTTCTTGTCCAATGTCACTGCCAAAATCTTTCCCAGTCTTTAAATTTTCTTTTTACTCTTTTGTTAAAATATTTTGATATGGTGCTGAGCCCCGGTGGCATAGTGGCTATGTGCGGGACTGCGGCCCACTGGGACAGAGGTTCAATTCCAGCAGTGGGGCTGGGCTTCCTACTCCCACCACCAGAGAGCAATGATGCCCCCCCCAAAAAATATTTTGATATGCATGAATTTCTTATTTTTATAAGCTCTCAATCTATTTTGTCTTCAGGTATGTGTGTGTTTTTCATTATATTTGATAGTTTTTTATGGCACATATTAGGGCACCCATATTTGTCTCTACTTTTTCATTGATGATCTTTATAGTTCTAGGATTTACGTTCAGGTCTGTATTCCATCTTGTTTGCTCTGATACATGAATGGAGGTATGGGTCCTGACTCATTCTGCAAATAGAAATCCAATTATGCCAGCACCATCTGTTGGAGAGACTATCTTTTCTCTATCTTATTGCACCTATAGTTTTTTAATATAGTGACTGCTTGGTCTCCACTCAGATATGGACCATCTCTATAATTTTAATCATGTTATTGCTACTGAAATTGCAGATAGATAATGTCTATATGTACCCTTTATCTTCCTTAAAAATCCATGTATGCTCCATTTAGTTCATTGTACTAGGCTTTACCATGTCAAAGTTCATTTCAATATTATGATTAACTGCTTATAGGTGCTGCAGAGTTTCCCTCTAACTCACAGAGAGCCTATGTAAAATGGCCCACTTGATCCATTGGTTGCAGATTGAATCCATGTGATTCAGTTTCCATTTACTAATATTTTTGAAGGTTGATTCCCAGGCCTTTATTCCTAGTTCATCTTAATCTGAATGCTTCCTTAAAACCTGTTCAGCATTATGGCAACATGTAAACCTCCACTCATAGACAGGGGTGGTTGCACATGAGGAGCCTTCGTAGAGAATGGAACCAGATCTTCCATAAGACAAAGAATTACAAACTCAT
Organism: Nesogale talazaci; assembly: GCA_004026705.1. Taxonomy (NCBI): domain Eukaryota; kingdom Metazoa; phylum Chordata; class Mammalia; order Afrosoricida; family Tenrecidae; genus Nesogale; species Nesogale talazaci. Next base: position 139,626 of record PVJH01001025.1, on the reverse strand, counting down.
GACTAACATGCTAATTGTGTATTTATCTGTACTTCAACTACACTCTTTAAGTTAATTAAATGATGTGTGCAATAAATATGGCCTGAGTGCCTGAGTATGAGGCACTGCACTCGCAGTCCTTAAGCATCCAGCTATTAAGTGAAAGGTCAGTGCTTCAAATTCACCAGCATAGCTATGGGAGCAAGATGAGAGAGTCGGCTCCCATCAAGATTATAGCTCTGGAAACCACATGAGGCGGTTTTTCTCTGTCCTATAAAGTTGGTATGGGTTAGGTCTTACCTGGGGGCACCCAACAACACTACCAGCATAATCTAAATGGGGGAGACAATACAAAGACGTAGAGTAAATAGATGAATTATGTAGTATGCCAGAAGCTGTAAAGTGCTATGAAAGAAATGATGTTTAGAATTGTAGGTGTGCCTGCTCTCAAAACCAGAATCCAAGTGGTAGAGATTCCCTAATTTTGGACATTAAATTATCTTTAGGATAAAGTGGCCAGATTTTAACATTGGTAAAGCGGAACACCATTAATGGGGGGTTGAGGGGGTATATTCCATTCTCGTTCTCCCGCCATTCCCTAGCTTGTCATGCTTTCTTTCCAAAAATCAGGGCTTTTAAAAAATGCTGCGAGACATGGGAAAGTTTGTTTAAAATCGGGACAGTCCCATCTGGTCACTTTACTTTTTCTTTCTTTCTTTGTTTCTTTCTTTTTTTCTGCATCACTTCCCTGTTGGGAGTAGGAAGCGCAGCCTTGCTCCTGGAGAGCTGCTGCTGGATTTGAACCGCCAACCCTGTGGGCCACAGTCCCGCACACAATCACTATGCCACCAGGACTCAGCACACTTTACTTTTTAATATGAAGAACACTCGCACTTGTGGTGTCCAGGGCAGAGGCAACCCTTCGCCCACTTTGCCTAGATTAAAGGACAGCATTGAGAATAAGGAATATCTCTGGGTGGTGAGACTAGTTAAGTATTCAACTTCTAACTGACCAATTTGTGATCTGAGTGCACTCATGGGCACCTTTGAAGAATCTACTTCCCAAAAAATGGCCATTGAAAACCTTGAAATACACAGTTCTTTGAAATACCAGTTGGCCAGCAACTGATATCTGTAGAAACGCCTTTGAGGGTGCAGTCTGATCGAAGGCCAGGAAGAGGTGAAGGGGTTTTAAGTGTAGCTATCTGGAAAGAAGCATTTCAGGCAGAAGGAACAACTTTAAGACTGAATAAAGAGGCCAATAGGCCTGCAGAGTAGGAAGAAACAAGGTTATGAAAAGACTGACTTTGCCTGAGTGAAATGTGAAGCCATTGCGACATTATATATGTATGGGGCAACCAAAATAGATTCATTTGAACTATGGTGTTGATTGAAAGTACCATAGACTGCCAAAAGAAGAAACAGATCTGACTTGAAAGAAGTGCAGCCAGAATCCTTCTTAGAGACAAGGACAGTCAGTCTGTGTCTCAGATACTTTGCACGTGTTGTCAAGAGAGACCATTCCCTGGAGAAGGACATCATCCTTGGAAAACTGGTGGGACAGGAAAAAAGAAGGCTCTCCACGAAATGGATTTCATCACAGTGGCTGGAGCGATGGGTTCCAGCTAAGAACAATTGTGAGGGTGATGCAGGAGGGGGTGGTGTACCCTTCTGTTGTTTATAGGGTTGTGATGAGCAGAAACGAATCCAATGGCATAGAACAACACAAACAAGGGCAACCAAAAGGAGGCCTGGTGGCACGGGGGTCAGGTTGTCAGTTGGAACTCACCGGCCAACCCATTTGTAAAAGAAGTGGCAGCCAGCTCCCAGGCAGAGCATCGCCTGTGAAACTCTACAGGACAGTTAGTTCTACTCTACCATTTTATGTAAATATACTCTGTCTTACAGGGTGACTCTGAGCTGAAACCAGCTTTCTGGCAACAGACTTTGCAATTTTACTTCGGGTAGTAGCAAAATCCTAATTTTAAAGTACTTGGGGAAAGCGCTAATGGTAAAATTGTGCAAATTCACATTAGCTACATCATTCAAAATCCTGTGCTTTACAACCAAATTTTTGAGTCGAATTATCTGCAGGGTTTCCTGCTTACAAAGTTTTCAGTGTGTGAAGTATACTGTAGTGGACTTCTCGGTGTAAAACCATAAGTATTACTCTTCATTATTCCTTTTATGTTCCAGGTTATACTTTCTGTGTTCCTCTGAAACCTTTTAAACAAAATTTCCTTTAATATTGGTAGCAGAAGCTGTTCAGGCTTCTCCTACCAGCTAAAAAGTTGGTAGTATGACCCTACCTAGAGACATCTTGGTAGCAATGGAAGGCATTTGATTACTAACTACAAAGTTGGGGGTTCAGACTCGCCAGCCATTCCACAAAAGAAAAGACGAGGTTTTCTGCCCTCCTAAATATTCCAGGCTTGCAAACCCTATGTAGGGTAGTTATGAATTAGAATTGAGCCAATGACAGTGGGTCTTTTGGTTTTTGTTGTTTTTCCTCCCTCTTACTTTTATTGGGGGCCCTTACATCTCTGATCACAGTCCATACATTCATCTAATGTGTCAAACACATTTTCATATATACCGCCATCATCTTTTTCAAAGCATTCTCTTCCCACTTGAGGCCCTGATATCAACTCCCCATTTCTTTCCCTTCCTGTCCACACCTACCCTGCCTCACGAACCCTTGATAAGTAGTTTTCAATTATTATTTTCATATCTTACATCATCCTCCATCGCCCGTCACCCACTTTTTCCGTATTTGTTGTCCCACTAGGAGGGAGTTCTAAGTTGATCTTTGTGATTGATTCACCCTTTCTCTCACCACCCTCTCCTAATCCTACTGGTATCTTTACTCTTTATATTGGCCCTGAGGGGTTTATCTACCCTGGACTCCCTGTGTTTGAGGATTTTATCTGTAGCGGTATACATGCTCTGGTCTAATCCGATTTGTAAGGTGAAATTGAAGCTATGATAGTGGAGTGGAGGAAGCACCAAAAATCTAGGGGGCAGCTATGTGATTCATCGGTGCTATACTGCACCCTGACTGGCTCATCTCTTCCCTGTGACCACTCTGCTAGATTGCCCTTGATTAAGCCCTGCTAAACATCCTATACCCTTCTTTCCATTGATTTTAGGTCATTTTTATTCTCTTGTCCCTAGATTGGTGTTCCCTCCACCCCTCTTCCTTTCTCCCACCTCCCCTTCTCCGGTATCTCCTCTGAACCATTCTTCCTGTTCTTTTCATCTCCCCATTATTTTATCTCACCTATCTTATCTAGGTAGACATGGAGATACATTAATAAGTCCAAAAACCGCGCGGTCAAAACCAACAAAACAATAACAGTGACATCAAAAACCAAAAACAAAGTAGCAATAACAAAAAGAAAGCTTCTGACAAAAATGGAAAAACCTATAAATAGTGCAAGGTATGCCTGGTGGCCGTTGCGCTTGTTTTCCAATCAAGTCTGGTGGGGTGCCACACTCTGTCTCCAGAGCCTAGTTTTGGTAATCCCGGAGATTTCATCACTTTGCTCTCTTTGCTGCTGTGCCGCATGCCCTTAGCGTGTCACCCCAGCGTGATGGGGTCAGATTGTGCACAGTTCCCACACTGTGTCTCCAGTATTGCTTCCACAGTGATCTAGTTTAGTGAAAGACCTTGTGTCTCATGATCGGGGTGGACCGATGGTCCTCTCTGCACATTGTCTCTTCTGCTCAGGAACATTCTCCTCCAGGCTTGCTGGACCGGGTTGTCCTCCCCAACCCCTCCATCCATTTTCATTTCTCCCACATGCTGTAATCCGACGCACCTCTCTCCCCAAGCTGTAGCCCCAGTGCTATCCTTTGAAGAGCATTCTTCTGAAGATGGGGGCCCAGGAGGCAAGAAGGGGGTGCCCACATCGTTGGGTTTAAGGCAGGCCACACAGACCTCTCTCTTGGTTCCCTAGGTATCTCTTCCTCTCATGCTTTTGGGCTTTTTTTATGGACATTTTTGAACCCAGACTCGGTGTTCTGCTTCTGGTTATAGCTTGAAGACTCTGTGGAGCAGTTCTGCACTGCAAATACAGGGTTTCTATGAGTTAGAATAAACTTAATTGCAATTAACAACCACCATACCTTGTAGATTTAATAGCAATGTTTGAAGATATTGTGAACAAAGTTCATACTGGAGTAATTTGGTTAAAATACAGTTGTTAACACAGGAGTTAGGGGAACAGACTTCCCAGACAATTCAAAATGCAGATATAATTGACAATTGAAATGCATTACCCATGTACAAATGGATTTTCCTTTCTTTTATTATTGGGTGAACTTGAGTATCGGGAGTAAAATTGTGAAACATGGCTAGTACAGTTTCTTCTTCGAATGCAGGGAAATTTGAGCAAAATATCGCCAACATCTAGTATATGGTAGCAGATGTTTTTTTATATATCTATATATTTATTCAATGAGTGATGATTTCCACTAGCCACCTTTTTTATTAAATTGTTAGGCATTTCATGTATTTGCTATTCCTGGAATAATTGCATCTTGGCAGACTGCCGGTACAATTAGGCAATTTCTGTCCAAAGTTTGGAGCACTGGGGAAGATTTTAAAGAAGTGAATTTCCCCCTCAAATTCCTTGCAGCCACATAATTGGTAATTATTTGTTTGCATTGGTGAGATTTCAGTTTAAGGTTTTAGAGTTGCATTTGTAAAGATACAGAGGTAAGTCTAAAAGTATTGCTCCTAGGGTGCCAGTTCATATGCATGGAATTATTACAAACAGAATATGTTTAAACATACCACTGCAACCTATAGAGGGCTGCAGATAAGTTCTCTCAGTAATTCACTTGTCTGAGTTCAACTGGAGGTGCCATGGGGAAAATGTTTTGAAGTCCAGGCCAATATAAAAGTTTTAACAAAACTCAAGTGGACATCTTCCCAAATCACTGAAGCTTTGAAACAAGTTTACAGGAATGCTACCCTACATAAAACATCATCTTTTAGAGGAATCAAGTATTTTAAGAACAATAGAGACAGCCTCAAAGATAAACCAGGAAAGGGAAGACCATCAATCTCTATACATGAAGAAATGGTGGCAGAAGTCCAGAAAATTGGTGGAAGAAAAAAGTAAAATTATAATTGATGCAATAGCTACTCAAAGTGAGATTTCCCATGGCTGGTCATTTTCAATTTTAATCAAATATCTTGACTTCAGAAAGCATTTAGCTCAGTGGGTACTAATCACCTTGCAGGAAAAATGGGGTTATGGTTAGGTACCATGTAGTTGATTCCAACTCATAAGAACAAAACAAAACACTATTTAGTTCTGTGCCATCCTCCTCACAGTAACTATTATATTTGAGCCCATGGTTGCAGACACCCTCTCAATCCAGCTTCTTGATGATCTTCCCCCTTTTTTTTTCCCTTACTTCCTAACTCACCAAGCATGATGTCTTTTTCTAGGGACTGTCTCTCTCAATACCATGTCAAACTAAGTGAGACTAAGTCATGCCATCCTCGCTCCTAAGGAGCATTCTGGCTATACTTCTTCTAAGATATATTTGTTTTTTTCTACTACCAGTCCATGATACAATAGATATTATTTGCCAGCACCAATATTCAAATTTGCCAGTTCTTTTTCAGTCTTCTTTATTCAATATCCAACTTTCACATCCACATGTGGTAGGTGAAAATACCATGGCTTGGGTCAGGCAAATCCCAAAGAGCTGCTCTCTCCATTGGTCTCTTTTAAGCAAGATAGAATCTAATGCAGACAATTTTGTCAAATGAATTGTAACCCGATAAGAGTCTTGAATAAGGTGTAATCAAATGGGTGATTCTGAGGATATCTGCAAGATTCCTTACATTCAAAGCAGAGAGGCCAGCACAGGTGGGTCTGGTAACTGTAGCTAGAGATTCCAAAAGGGAAATCTTGATAAAATGTCTTGAATAACACAGGACAACCACAGGAGTTTATTTGGAAGTTTTAAGAAAACGGAAAATGGCATTAGTAAAACACACTTCCAGAAAGATGGCAAACTGGACAGATAAGCAACCCAGATCTTCTACAACAGAGACATGAGAAACCAAAGGAAACAGATATAGTTGATAATTCTAGAACCCTGTGTGTCAAAAGGAAAGCTAAAGAAGTATGTAAAATACCAAGTAGAATAAGAAACTGAGCAAAAACAGAGAACTAGGACATTAAGAGAATAGGGAATTGTGAACCAGATGACATAGTATAGCCATTTTGGTTTTTTTGCAAGCACCATTCTGATAGGGGCATCAAAATCTATTCTTCTCCTCCAGGACCTCACCAGTGTCCACATTGGTACCAAGCAAACAAATGTGTGATCTTCTCTTTATTCCTCACCCCTCCCAGGGACCCAAGTGGGACTTGTACTTGGAAGCCTCATCTATGCACACCTTGCTCCATTTGAAGCTGGAGCAGCCCTGTTTTAGATCAAGCACAGGACACACACCACCATGTTTGTAGGCAAGAATGAGCAGTGCTTGACAGCTTTGGTGGCTCCAGTCACCAGTCAGGCAAGCAGGAATTCTATCCAGGAATATCTCCTCCCACACTGTGGCTTCCCTGGCAAGTTGAACATGCCAGCCTACACTGGGTGCTCTGCCCTCTGCTAGCTTCTCTGTAAGCTGGGGCACTGCTTGAGCTTCCTGCCCAACATTTCTTCCATTTTCCTTCTCTCCCCTTCCTGTCTTTTAGATTGCTGTGTTAGACAAACTTGACTAGAGAAGCAAATCCAAGGATACTCATATGTGTATGACAGAGCTTTGTATCAAATCGTAATTGCATATCAAGAAAAAAACACCCCAACCCAATCCAGATCAAGTCTCTAAGTCCAGATATTAGCCCGTATGCCTGAGACTAGTCCATAAATCACTCTTCATGTAGTAACATGCAATGATGCAGAATGCAGAAAGATCACAAGTCGATGAGTACAAAGCCTTGTAGATCCAATGGCAGTGGAATCTCCAGGGCTCTGGCTGTCACCATCATGGCTCAAAGTGGCTTGTCAACAGGAAGGAGAAGCAGAAAGAGAGAGGAAGTGCCCAGAATCCTCATGAGGAGGCCACGCACACAAGGAGCCATTATCAGGCTGTGACTTGATCAACAGGCTAGACTCCACCCCGACATTTATTTATTCTTGACATGATACTATGTAACTACCACAATTACTAATGTTTGTATGTACTAATACCAATTAATTTCTAAAAGCTCAACAAACTGCAAATAAGTTAGAAACTTTCCAAACCCAAACCAAAGCTAAAGAAAGAATACTGAAAACAGTTTGTGGGGAAAAAATTACTTAGAAAGAGGACCAATAAAACTAAGCTCTGCATTCTCAGAAGAAAACCCATGACTCTGAAAAAATAAGCAAACAAATGTTGATAAGCAAGAATTATGTCGCTGACAAAATTTTCCTTCAAATATGAGGATGAAGTCTACATTTTCAGATATACAGAAATTAAGGCTATTTGTGAAAATCAGACCAAGATCTTGCAAGAAATACTAAAAAGAGCTCTGTGATTAATACACATTAATACACATTATAGCATCATCCATAAAGCTGACTCAATATAAAAGAATACAAAGTAAAACAAAGCTATTAGGCTGAAACATGCAACCAGAAACAGCAATCTGTAAAGGAGGACAATTACAAAGAAAAAGAATGGATAGTGTCATTATAGAACTTAAAAGGGAGGAGAAATCAAGATGCTTTCAAGATAAAATAGATTATTTTAAACATAAAAAGAAAATAACAAACTACAGAAAATTAAGAAAGCTTTTTGTCAAGCTAAAAGAGGAAAAGGATAAAAAGCTAGTGAAGAATAAAACAACATAAATGAAGGAAATAAAATCAATAAGCAAAATGAACTCAGCAAAGAAAATCATACAAAACAAGGAAACCAGTAGCACCAATAAATGAATAAATAAACCCCCAAACAAAAGTAAATAAATTCAAACCTATAAATACTTCACAGAACATAAATGGATGAAACTGGATATAAATGAATTAAATGCACCATTCGAGAGACAAAGTAGCAAAACAAATAAGAAAATGCAAACCACTGATTTGCTGTCTTTAAGAATTGCATCTAAGACACCAACACAATTATAGGCTAAAAAAATTCAAGGATGAAAAAATATTCATCAAACAAGTGGCAATCAAAAAATAGCAGGAGTAACAACATCAATATATGATTAAAATAGACTTGTAGGCCAAATTCAAAATAATAGACAAGGATATTATATGCTGATTGAAAGTTCAATTGAATTAGAGGGCTTAGCCCGAATAGACATAACTATGAACTCAAGGCAAGAACCCCAAAAACATAAATCAAACTCAAAGATAGTAGGAAACTTTAATATACTACTTTCATTAAAGACTTGAACAACTGGAAAGAAACTCAACAAAAGCACTAGAGAAATAAAAAACACAACCAATTTGAATCCTCAACTCAACAGCAATGCAAACACATTTGTTTCAAGCACACAGGAATTTTCTCTGGGATAGGCCACAAACCAAGCCTAAATAGTACAAGGTAGTTTTTCTGATCACAAAAACATAAATTGATCATTCAACCATAAGAAAATAAATGAAAAAACCTGAATAACATCCTGCTTAAAAACCTCTAGGGAGCCCTGGTGGAATAGGGGGTTACATGTTGAACTTCTAACCACAAGAATAGAAACCACCAACCACTCCACAGGGGAAAGATCAGGCTTTCCACTCCCATAAAGAATTACAGTCTCACGAACCTACAGGAGCTGTTCTAACTGGCCCTATAGGGTCACTGGGAGTCAGAATTAACTAACATCGGGGAGTTTAGTGTTAGTTTAAAACCACCAGGTAATAGATGAAATAGAAACGTTCCTTTTAAGAAAGAATGAAAGCAATCACATTAACTGAACACCTTCAACATTTAGAAAAAGAAAAGCAAAATAAGCCTACAGATATAAGAAGAAAATCAATGATAAGGATTAGAGCATAAATAAAGAAATGAAACAGAAAAATCGTACAAAAGAATCAGGCATTGGCTGAGCCCCGGTGGCGTAAGTGGTTGAGTGTGGGACTGTGGCCTGCGGGCTTGACGGTTCAAATCCAACGGCAGCTCTCAGGAGCAGCACTGGGTAGCGCCTACGACCACCAGAGGCAGTGAAAAAAAGAATCAGGTATTAAGTGTACAGGGGAATATGGCTGCCAGACAACAAGCAACTCCAGAGGTTCCACTGGCAGGGATGTCCTGCATTTGCTGGCAGTGGGGAAAAAAAAATCAATTTGAAAGTCCAGTTGACTCAAGTTTGAATCAGCGAGCAATACCACCTGCTGAACAACTCCCCTTTACCACTGACCAGTAGCACGACCTACTTCTGTCAGCCCCATTCCTCCTCAGCACAGCCAATATTTCCCAGCCCCTGGGGCAACAGCCTGCCAAACCTCTTGCCTCTGTGGCCTCTGGGTGCCTGCCTCCTTTTCTCCAGTGCCTTGCCAACCCTCCATGCAGCACATGTATATATACACGAACAACCAAATGAGCAGAAATCTCCTTGCAAGGCAGCAGTTTTTTTTAAAAAAAAAAGTTTATTGGTATAGAGTTCACATATCATACGATTCAATAGTTCAATGTCATTAGGAAGAGCTGTTCAGTCACCACTGTTTTAGAACTTTCTCATTTTGTACCCATTGTTATAAGCTCCCCTCTTCCCCCAACCTCCTCTGCCATACCCTCAAGGACCTGTGGTCGTTATAGAATCTGTTGTCAATTTGAGAGAATTAAGAGTGAAGGGATGGAGTTTAGCCTGTCAATCAGGTTACAGCTTGATGACCTCATCTGGAGGTACTTAGGAGAAAAACAGCTTGGAGGAAGGACACATATGGTACTTCCTCCCTGGGAGACCCTGAAGCTGACCAGACACACAGAGCTATACTGATGGTGCAGGGCCCTGGAGCTCGAGGAACCACATGAAGACCCATGCCAGAGCTGAGTTGCTTCCACCACCACTGTGTCTGCAAGACTTCCCACCCACTGGCCCGTCATCTTCCTACACTCGGCTTCATTGCATGTGTTTCATGAGTCAGATGGGTACTTTATAGATTGGTATGAGACATATGGGCTAATATAGAACTTATGGACTCAAACTGGACTGGGCTGGGCTGTTTTCTCAATATTCAATTGCTCTTATACATAAAGCTCTTTTTTCCTTAAAAATCATTTTATTGGGGACTCATACAGCTCTAATCATAATGTATACATACATACATACATACATTGTGTCAGTAGTTACATCTTTTCTGGGGCGGGGTGGGGTTCTTTTTTTTTCTGATTTGGGAGAAGTAAACCAGTTTTATAGGGCAAGCAAGCTTAGGCAATTAGCATATCGTGATCTTCAAAATTAACAAGTGAATGGCAGCTCTTTCTTATACACTTATAAGTGTCTATAAGTTTTAATTCCTAAGTCTACTCAGACAGGACCCATAAATTCAGTTACTGTATCTATACATTTACCTATGCTGGATTTCAAATACATGTAAACATTTAAAAAAAACTAACAAGAATCACATAGTAAAAAAGATATCAACCTGAATTGAAAAGAAAACAGAAAATATGAAAAAACAGGACAAATTCGAATGGCAAAATAATAAAAATAATCAAAAACCACACTCACTACCATGACCTCCTGAGAGGTCTTTGAGACTGTGACAGTTTACATGAAAAGAGAGCCCAGTCTTTCTCCTGTGGAGCTGCTGGTTCCAGCTCTCAAGCATGGGCATCACAGCCCAACTTGGAACCATTACACCAACAGGGCTACTGGATCGTAAGGGAGATCAAATGACAGGGTGCTACACTGTAATCTAACCGGATCTGTAGCAATCCACGTCTCAATGCATTCTGCATGACAGCAAGGTTTTTCACATTCCTGATCTATGGTCAGAGGGATGTGTGTATTTCCTCTTAAACAAACAATAAGCAAACTGAAACAGTTTTAAAATGGGTCAAAAAGGCACAGGGCCGCTTTGTGTTTTACTTTGTTTTTATTTGTTTTTTGTACTTTTGATTTTAATGCTTTTATGATTTTATTCTAATTTTTGCTCCTCTTCAATGCACCTGACCCTCCTGAGAATAAGCATTCCCTCCAGGCAAACCCAGACAGGATTATAGATTCAGGCATTCACTCTCAGTCAAGGGGTTTTTCATTTTTTCCCTCCTCTTTCTAGTACAAATGCCAGCCCACATTCATGGTACCATAGCAACAGAACTCCAACACCCACACCTAAACCTTTTGTTTCTGTTGTCTTGTCTTTCCTATTCTCTACACACCCACACTTCTAGAACTTTCCTTTCTTTTTATATTTTTCCTCCTCTTTTTCCTTTTTTAATAATATTTCTTTTCATAAATATATGCCTACATAAAGCCTCTTCTGGTCTGAATATTCGCTTACACTTTTCTCCTGTCTTATACATTATCTCTTAATATGTTCTTTTTTCCTCATGAAATATATTTACATGAAATCTAATAATTCTAATTACGTCTCTTAAAATACATTTCCCATTATTTTTGTAATTTTGTTGAACTATACAGAAGACTTCTGCCATTATGTCGATTTCACTTTCTCTCTGCTTAGAATCCTTCACTTTCCCCAATTACCCATGTCTCTACCCTCTTCTCCATTTCACCACTGAATGTCTTCTGGCTCCAATGAGACACTATCAGGAGAAACCACACATCTTTCTGATACTCTCTGCTTTCATCTTGGTGAACTAGCTGACATTCCACCATCTCAGCAGCAAGCAGATGAGAAAGAACCAATGGTACTGAAGAAAGAAGCTCAAGCTGCACTCACAGTCTTAGACCCAAGCAAGGCTTCAGGAACTTATTGAATACTACCTGAAATGTTTCAACAAGCTGATGAAGCGCTGTAGCACTCACTCCTCTGTCTGTAATAAAATGATACTGCTGTTTCTAAAGTGGACCAGAGACATACATATGTAAATCAAAACATATGACTGGGTTTGGGGCTCACCCTTAAGACTAGCCCCAATCTAAGAACAGTTAGATTTTATAACATGGCTTGCTCAATATTCGTCCACTTGAAGAGATCACTAAAGATATGGGTGCAGTGAAAAACCAATTCATATGTGGCTACCAGAAAGAACAGTGTCTTCCTGGTGTGTCCTCAAACAAGCAACCATAGTTGTTCCGTTCTATGTTCTTGGATCAGGATCCTAGTCTTAGAACATACCAAGCGTAAGAATGAAAAAATAGTTCACAGAGACAAGGTTGTACATGCTACTTTTGTGAACAGTGCCGAGAAGCTCAAAAGCTTGTAAGTTATTATCTTAAATGTAACTGGGGATTATTTCCTGCCAGAACAAAGAAAACCAAGACTATATAGAAATAATTAGGGTAAGAATGTTGTGCTGAGGAGGGTTTTTTGGTATCCCAAACATACGTCTCATTCTTCAAGGAAAACAAATGCTATCCTATGGGAATACCTTTGGGAAACTGTATCTCACGGACTCTTCAGTCCTGATCTTACCCCTTTAAATTTGTTTGTTTCCTAAAATGAAAAAACATTTAAGAGGCACAGGATTTGAGTCACTTCAGATAGCTCAAACTCAAACCACCATTTTGACATAACAGAAATCTAAGGGCACATAATTCTTCAAGGTAGGGTTAGAGAGATGGCAACCCTGCCTCCGGTAATGTTTAAGCCTTGAGAGGAAATAGGTTGACAAACAATAACTTCACGTTTTGAGACTTTTGTTTGATCAAAGTTTCTTACATTTAAGAAAAGGTTTCAAAAAAAACTTCATGGAAAAATTCCATTATCCTTTAGTTTCATTTCCTATCAAATTTTGGAAGTCTCCCCACTCTTACCCCTCCTTTCCCCTCCACTTCACCACCAACTCATTCTCTGGGAGCCCACTTCAACCAATACTGATGCAGTGTACTGCAGAATAGAACTGCACTTTATAGGGTTTACTTGACTGTGATCTTTCTGAAGCAGATCATCAATCCTTTCTTCCAATGAACCTTTGGGTGGGTTTTTACCTTTTGGTTCCTATGGAGCGCTTACAGTACCCAAGAACTCTCAAAAGATTCTACCAGAACAGAGACTAGAATATATAGTCGTAGGGCAAAATATCTGGAACTATTTCTATTTTTTTTCAACTTGTTAATGCAATTCTTAAAATACGGTGTTTTCCAGACCCCAGAATCTAAGGGGTTCCTCCTCCTCCTCCTCCTCCTCCCCCTCCCCCTCCCCCTCCTCCGACTCTTTCCCGAATTTTAACCGTATCCTGTGGACCTACACAAGGGGACCGTGTAACGGTGTTGAACAGAGGAAGTGCAATCCTCGGGGGGAGGACTGCAGAGTTCAGGCAGGGTGTTCCCGCGTAGAGGAACCTCGAAGAAGAGCGGGGTCTCCAGCCCGAGGCGGGCCCTTCTCCCTTCTCATTGGCTCGGCGGCTCCCTGCGTCACGCCTGCGACACGGACAACTCCTCGGCCCTCCCACCAGGGGGCGGGGCCTGGCGAGCGCGAGCTGGGGCTAAGTGCGCAGGCGCGGGAGAGGGGTCTGGGTCCCGACCGGAGGGTGTTCCCGGTTTCCTGGGTGACCAGAGGGGCGGGGGCGGGGCGTTCGTGGCGGCGGCGGGAGCTGCGGCGACGCCGCGGGTTTCCTCCGAGTGAGGGAGGAGGAGCGCGCAGCTGCAGCGACGACAGCCGCTCCGGAGCAGGGGAAGACGACCGCCGGGCGCCCACGGTGAGGGGGAGGACTCTGTGCCCCGGATCCTTTGCGTGGTCCGAGCGAAGGCTAGGGTTTTTTGGGGGGGTGGGAAGGGGTGGAGGGGGGAGGCGGTGGCAACAGTCCCGGGATAGGAATCCAGCGGCGGCGCTGCCATCGCTGAGAGAATCTGGCCCGGTGCGGCGAGCGGGGCTTCCTCCTCGGCCCCGCGAGCGCCGGGGCACTCGCTTTGACAGCAGCCGGCGGGGAGCGTGGGAGGGCGCCACCCCGGCCCTCTGGCCCGCACTTCGGCCGCTGGGCGCTAACTTTATTCCTGGAGCGCGCGCCGAGGAGGTCGCGCGGTCGGCTGCTATCTCATTGTAGTGGGGGGTGTGTGTGTGTGCGCGCGCGCGCGCGCGCGCTTGGCGTGGGGGTTGAGCTGGAGCCGCGGCACTCCCTCCCGCCCGGCCCGGCCCAGGCTGCGGGGTGACGACTGGGGTTGTCAGTTTCCGCGCCAACACCCTGCCAGCGGCCGGCCGGCGGCTGGGGCTCTGGCCTCCAGGTGCTTGCACACCTGTCATCTCCACGACGCCTTCCTCTGCTGCTTGTGACCACCTTTCTGCCTTGTCTGGGGGAGACCCTCGACCTCCCCCGACGACCGCCTTCCGCACTGGGCACCGCCTGGGCTGGGATGACCATCCGGGTCGGGTAAAGCGGGCGCTTGGTTACTTTGGGAAATAATTCTGCAAGACCCCCGTACTTCAGCAGGAGGACCAGGGCTGGTTTCGTTGTCCGGGAGATGACCTCAGAGATGAGACAAGCTCATCGGACTTAGGAAATGCTTCCTAGACACGATTATTATCTGGCTAGAGAGAACACCCCCTATGTGCTCACCAGACCATAAGTGCCTTGTGATGGTTGCTAGCCGATGGGTTTGTTTTAAGCAGACATATTGTAAAGGGGGCTGAATTTTTATTCTTATTGAATTTGGCCAGTGTTTCTTTAACGATTGAATTCAGCTAGTATTTCCCAAAGGGTTTGTTCAACAGATTTATGGGACAAACTGACTCGGCGGACTTTTCTGTCTGATGATTCTTGGCTTTTCTGCTCTTTTCTTTAAACTTCCATTCCCCCCAAAGTTAGGCTAATAAAAATGTTGACGCTCAACCTGTGTTTTATAGTCATTGATGTAGTCACTTAACAAGAGAGTATCAGTTCTAAAGAGCTTTGTAAAAGGCCAACAGCTTTTTCTTTCAGGTAGCTCTTTGTTGTCTTTCATGTTATTGCACATGAGTATAGATATGTGTGTCAATGAATTTGAGAAATATTTATTGAATGTCCACGGTGTGACAAACATTCTTCTGATCAGTAAATATCTCCTCCTTTGTAGAGCTTGCATTCTAGTGTGGCCCTGGGTTATTAAAATAAGTGCTATGACAGATGATGTCAAAACAGAGGAAAGGGACGATAGGAAATGGAGAGATGGTTGCAGTTTTAAATTGAGGGTTAGTCAGAGAAAGACTTCTGGATGACAGTTGAGCTAAGACCAGATGGAAGTGCACCTCTCTGGGGGAGGAAGGGTGCTTCAAGCAGAGGGAACAATCGTTGCAAAACCCTTAACAGAGATGTGTGCTATGCATGTTTAAGGAAGGATAGTAGAGGTAGAATTGACTTTGTTAAGTGAGCAAAATAAGAGTAGTAAAAATAAAGTCAGAAAGATAAGTGGGTGTTGGAGATCAGATTGTGTAAAACCTGTGGACCTTTGTAAGGATGTGAGCTTCAACTCTAAGTGGTGGGGGGGGGGCGGTCATTAGAAAGTTTTGAATAAAAATGTGATTTAAATCTGGTTGTGCAGTGGGTTAAACATTGGATTTTAGCCAATAAGTTTGTACATTCAGATTCAGCCACCAATATTGGAAAACCCTAGGAAGCCTTTCTATTCTGTCCTGTAAGGTGGTTGTATGTTTGAATTGAGTTAATGGCTGTAGGTTTGGGTTTAAAAAAAATTTTTTTAAAGGTTACTTGGTAATTGTATGTAAAATAGACTTTGTTGGTATGGGGGTTAAGGTTGGGGAAGAACAGAGCAAGGTCCCAGTTAAGGGTCTGTTCTGATAACCCCTACTGGAGATGATGTGGCTTGAACCATTGGTGGAGGTGGTAAGGCGTGGTTGCTTTCAGGATAAGTCTGGACAGACACAACAGGAGATGCAGAGGAAATTTCTTGTTCTGAGAAATTGAAAAAAGGGGGTAGATATTTACTGAGAGGAGGTTTATTAGAGGAGCAGGTTTGATGGTAAAACTAGGAAAATGATTACATTAAACATCCAGGTGGAGATCATTATGAGTAGACTGATGACACTGTACACAAGAAACTCTTTACCTGGACTGTAATAGGAGACTGGGAAGCACCAACAATGCAGCACTGGGTATGGTTGGTGGTTGAAGCCCACCCAGAGGTGCCTCTGAAGAAAGGTGTTAACATTTCCCTGTGGAGCAAGTCTACTCTGCATAGGTGTTATTTCTTCTTTTTTTTTTTTAGGCATCACTGCCCTCTGGTGGTGGGAGTAGGAGGCCCAGCCTTTGCTCCTGGGAACTGGAATTGAACCTCCATCCCAGTGGGCCGCAGTCCCGCGCACAACCACTGCACCAACGGGGCTCAGCCCCATAGGTGTTATTTCTGTGAGGCAAAGTAGAATCATTGTCACTGGGTTTTTGTTTGTTCGTTCGCTTGTTTTGGCTTGAGCTTAACATTGTCATATATAATTTGCTATTTTTGGGGGTGCTTTTAGCTCATTTTCTTTCTAACTTCTTGAGCCAGCCTAGACATTATTTTCCTTAACGTTGTTTAAAATTTTATTGCTTGCTCTCAGGACATCTGTTAGTTGTAACTATAAAGGAAGTCAAATAATCTAGAATCTCTGGGTACATTTTTAGTCTTTTGCTGTATTTCACTTGAGTATCCCATCAGAGCAATTATTTGAGGAGTTTGTCTAGATGACCAGCTAATGTTGAAGAATCTCCAACACCCACCCTGCTCCGTTCATGTAAAACCAGGTTTAATCCAACTCAGGATATTTTTTAAAGCCCAGAAATCTTCTGGTCATTATGAATGTATAATAGAAATGTCCTCTATTTTCTTTTCCCGGGGGAGGGGGGGGGTAATCACTACCCTCTGGTGGTCGTGGGAGCTACCCAGCGCTGCTCCTAAGAGCCGCCACTGGATTTGAACCGCCAAGCTTGCGGGCCGCAGTCCCACACTCAATCACTTATGCCACCAGGGCTCAGCCCCGAAATGTTCTATATTTTCAATACTTTATAAGAAATCACTAGTATCTAGGGAGTCTCCTAATTATTTTATTTCACTAAAAATAGTTTGAGATAAATGGGCCATCAGGCTTGTGGAATTTTAAGGCTTGCTTTTTATATCAAGAAAACAAGTAACCGGCTACTATTTTAAAACGGAGTTTCATCTTAACAGTATGCTAAGGAAGGAGGCCTGGTGGTGGTGTAGATCATGTATGGGGCTGCAGACTGTCAAGTCAGCAGTTTTAAACAACCAGCCATTCCATGGGAGAAAGATGAAGCTTTATATTCTGGTAAAGATTTGCAGGCTCAGAAATCCACGGGAGCAGCCCTGCTCTGTTATGTGAGGTCTCTGTGAACCAGAATTGACACAATGGCAGTTATTTGGGAGGATGGTTGGTTTTTTGTATCTTTAGGAATCATTGGCACCACCAAAAGCGTGGTGGTATACACTCAACAGCTACTGCACTGGAGAAAGACGAGGCTTTCTGCTGCGGTAAAGCTGTGTAGTCTCTGAAGCAGTGGTTAGAATTTAGAGTTGACTCCATGTCAGTGGGTTTTGTTTTCTTACATCCTAAAAATATATACAAGTCTGTCAGACTAATAAGTAATTATAAGCTAATTTTACAATCAAAGGGAGCACTTTGATACTGTGCGCTTTCACTGTTTTTTCTCACTAGTATTAGTCCTTGGTCCTCCTTTTTTTTTTTTAAATAATTGAGCCATTTTAATGTTTTGCTTTTCTTGTAATGTAAATAGTTCTCTTGCTGACTTCAGACATGTAAACTGCTGGATGGAACTCAAAAACACAAGATCATGACGTTGGTTTTCCTGATTGGTTTGTGACAAGTAAAGGGTGTTCCTTGTACGAAACTGCCATCAAACCAGTAAGACCCCTTCTGTGCTTCCAGCATTTTCAGCATTGCTGGGCTCCTGGGCATATTTCCCCCAAATCACCTTGCCTCCTAGTGTCCCCAGGCCCAGGCCGCTCACATCTTGAAGTGTCAAAGATGGTCAGAAGGCCCAGCATTGTATACCCTGGGAATGAGAGGGTCTTCTTTACATGAAGTATTCGTAAGCAAAGGCCCGCTTTCAGTTCAGGGTGGGTGATGTGTGCCTTCTTGAGATGTAAGCCCATTGATCCGATGAAGCATTCACATTTTCATGGTTTCGTGTAAAGATATCTCCACTCCAACTGACTTTAGCAGTCATCTTTTTCCATGCCTCCTTTTTTCTCTTTCCTCTTTGAATAACTTTTAGTACTTGCGCGTTCTCCCTCGCCACGGACTTTGGGCAGAGAGACTTACTATTTTCTGCTTTTTCTTTTTGTTTGTTTTCAAACATATTGTAAAGTACTTTCTCTCAAGACGGTTCCTCCGTCCAGCAGATAGGCAGGCACTGTACCTTTCTCTTCACGCATCTTGACCATTTTTTCCCTTGTGTTTTCTCACCTTGGTGCTGCTTGTGGTAGAGTTTGGCCTTCAGACCAATCATCTTTTGTGTTTCTGTGAAGCCTCAAGAGCCTCCTGACTTTCCTCCTTTCTCTTTTTCTCGTAATCCATGAGCGGCCCCTAGTGCTTACGGGGTCGCTGAGTAAAAGATACAGCTCCTGCCTCGTAGTGCCATCATAGGGGTCCTGCTGGATAAAGCAGAGTGACTCCTTCGGGCTTTGGAGGCCATCAGTCTTCACTGGAGAAGAAAATCTCATCTTTCTCCAGAGATGTTGCTGGTGGAACTGAACTGCTGACTTAGCGGTTAGCAGTCTAACGGGAACTCAGTATGCTACAAGCGCAACTGCCCCCATAGCCTTTCCAAGCAGACTGCCACTTCTTTCCTTTGAGGAGTAGGCTAGTGTGTGTACATGCCTGTGTATGTTAAACACAAATTTATTCTTGCACAGTTTGGGAAGATAGAGGTCCAAATTCAGAGTTGCCCGGGGGGAAGCTCTTGTTGTCTTTCAGTATTGGTAGGCCCAGCCTTTCTTGGAGATCAGCAGGTGTGTTGGTCAGTCTTCTAGGACCTTCACAGTACAGGTGTGCGCCACTCCTGGTGGCCTTTATTTTTTGGTGAGAGCAGATCTCTTTTAGCCTGGTAGACCGAACCACGGACATTTGGTTGGCGGCGGAGCACTTCCCATGGTGCAACCAAGCCTCCAGCATAATCTTTGAATAGCACTTGACAATTTATAGGACATAGTGTCTTGTGGCGTTTCATATAACCCTTACTGAGCCCTGTCAAAGAGTGTAAGATGAGGAAGACAAACCCTAGTAGCTCTTTGGAAGAGACTGTAAGAAGAGCTTGCTCAGATAGGAGATAAAGGAGAAGAAGGTTCTCAAGAAAGTCGGTTTGGGAGACTTTTGATTGAGAGGGTAAATGATAAGGTGGATAATTAATTTTAAGGATACAAGTGGAAGAACCTTGGAGATGTGAAATCCAACTGTTTATTTCAGTTTGATTGAATTAGCTGTTTTGTTTTCTTTATTGGAATGAAGAAGGAAATATTTAAAATTGTAAAACTACTTAAATCTGGCATTCACTAGAAAAGTGTGAAGCAAACAAAACTACATTCATTCATTCAGCAAGTACAAACTATTCTTTTAAACACTTTTGAAAAAGCAGGGAGGACAGTGAGTGGAAACTTGAGTTAGCAGGTCTACTAGTGGGAGGATTTTCTCTAAGTGTAGAGGAATTTGTTTTTGTTTTTGTTTTTTAAGACCAGAGGATATCCACTGGTACAGATCAGAGCTGAGAATCCAGGACAGATAACCCCCAAAGGGCCAACAATGAGAGTAGATGTACCGGAGGGGAAGGGAAGGGTGGGGGATAAGGAGGGGTCTGATCTCAATGATCTACATGTAAATCCCTCCCTGGGGGATGGCCAACAGAAAGGTGAGTGAAGGAAGACGTCAGACAGTGTAAGAAGACATGAAAAAAAATTTATAAATTATCAAGGGTTCATGAGGGAGGGAGGGATCAAGAGAGAGAGGGGAGGGGAAAGAAGGGAGGGGAGGGAGGGGGAAATGAGGAGCTAATACCAAGAGCTCAAGTAGAAAGAAACTGTTTTGAGAATGATGATGGCAGCAAATGTGCTTGACACAGTGGATGGATGGATGGATTGTAATAAGAATTGTATGAGTCACCATTTAAATGGTTTTTTTAAAAAAAAAACTACAGGAGTTGAGATCACTTTAGTGGATCATGAGGGAAAGATCCATTGAAGAAGGAAAAACAGAAACAAAATTAATTCACTTCCAAAAAGTTTATTCCCACTCATCGAGTTAAGTATTACTGAGGAGAGACTAGCCCTCCTTGACGATTTGAAAAGGGTCTTGATCAGGGACCAGTGGCCTCACTGCTGAATAGTGTTGAACAGTCCTGAGTGAAGTCACAAATGTAATAGATACTGTGGCAGTCACCTAGTCTGGTGTCAATTTGAGAATGAAGAGTGGAAGGGTGGAGTCCAGTCTGTCAGTATGGAGATAGCCAATGAGACCTCTGCGTGGGCGTGGTCTTCTGAGAATTCAGTGGTAGTTCCTTCTTGCAATACCAAGGGAGACACTTATCCACTCCTTGGGAGACACTCGACTAACAAGTCTGACTCCCTGTGAGAAATCCCTGAAGAGAAACCACATGGACCTACCCTGATGCGGCCAGAAACCTGAACCTAGAGAAGCCACATGGAAACTCCTGCCAGTGCTTAAATGCTTACACCACCACTGGATTCAAAGTCTTTCTATCCACTGGCTTATGGTCATTCTGCATTGGGCATCATTGCATGTGTTTCGTGGGTCTGAAGAGGACTTATAGATTGGGATCGGACATATGGGCTAATATCGGACTTATGGCCTTGGGCTGGACTGGGTTGGGATGCTTTCTCCATGTTCCATTCCTCTTGTATATAAACCTCTTTCTTGTAAATATATGTCTCTATGAATTTGTTTCTCTAGTCTACCTAGACGAACAAAGGTATCAGTCAGGATGGTTAAGTATTCTGTAGCACTTCCCATAGCAGAGGAGAAAATAGCTAATTATACTAAATCACAGTCAAAATTGGAAGGGAATGTGGGATAGAGAACTTGGAAGGGGGAAGGCAGGGTAGAGTGTGAGGAAATGAGGTTGAAAGGAAGGGTTGAATGAGTGGGAAACTGCTTGACTAAGGAAAAGCAAGCCCACGTGGGCTGACAAATGCAGTGGAGAATGAAGAGGGTGAAGAACTACGGGAATAGGAGCAGAATAAATTGCGGCCAAGAAGTGTTAGCGATAGACAAATGGAAACATGTGATGTGAAAATCCAACATTGAACTTTTTGGAATTGGAGCAGTTTTAAGTGATAACAGCCTCCTGCCTGAAGGCTGCCCCATGATACTGGGCAGCCCAGAATAATAGCACTAGTTACATAAAGAGTAGTTTTTTTTTTTAAAGCTACTGTGTATTGAGTGCTGTCTTCTAGGCAATCTACTAAATGCTCTCCATAGGTTATACTTATTTTTTACGTAATTTTATGAGATTACAAAATGCTGTGAAGGCTGTCTAACTGCCCCTGGCTCCCCCAAAGAGAAAGCGAATTGACTTTTTTATATACTGTCCCATGGAATGACGAGGCAGGAGCATACAAATAGGACATGCAAAACTCTCCATGGGGCCTGATCAGTTTCCCAGTCTCCCTGGGTATAAAGTGAAGTCACAAAAAAGCAAGAAGATTCAAATGGCCACCCAGAAAGTGAAGCCATGAGTGAAGTTCATCCGTTAGATCTTGAGATTCCTGTGTGGAAATGTGGAAATACCACATTTTCTCAACCACATTTTCTCAAGGATGATGCATGCTTGATGAGGCAGCGGTCAGGCATGTCTCCACCACTCAACTTTCTTTACCCTGTTCTGACACGGACTGCCCCTCCCCAGCACTCTACTTCTGTGCTGGGTTTGATCACCTGTTTTGGTGGTCACATATGACTGACAGACAACTCTCACAGCTCTCGGGATTTACGAGGGAATTTTCAGGTTACAATTTAGAACCAGGAATGGTAAGGGGACAGGTTTTTTTGTCCGCAGCACCTTTTTTCAGTGGTGCCAGCCAGCACCCAGCTCTCTGGTCCTTGACCTCAGTCATGTGCCCCCTTGGCCTCTGCCATGCTCAGGCAAGTGTTCTAAAGCTCCTTTAGAGATGATAAATGCCCATAGGGCACCCCACACTATACGCCAGCCTCCTGCTTTAAGGCACTCAACTTTCTTTGTCACGTGGGAGGGGGAGCCCATCACTCCACTCTGCACTCCCCTCTGCCCTCCCAGGGCAGTTGTCCCTGGCAGTCCCACATTTCCACACGGGAATCTCAAGATCTAAAGGATGAACTTCACCCATGGCTCCACTTTCTGGGAGGCCATTTGAATCTTCTTGCTTTTTTGTGACTTCACTTTATACCCAGGGAGACTGGGAAACTGATCAGGCCCCATGGAGAGTTTTGCATGTCCTATTTGTATACTCCTGCCTAGTCATTCCATGGGACTGCAGATGAAAATGCCAAACCGAGCGATTCAACCCCACCACAGAAGAAGATGTAAGTATCTCCATTTTACAAATGAGGAAAGTGGGGCTCAGCAAGCTTAGGTGATTTATCGAGATCACACAACTAAGTACCTATGTCTAGTTCCAAAGTCCTTATGCTCAATTACAAATTATACTTGTTTTCTGCATAGTGGGAGTCATTGAAGGAGAGGAAGTCGAAGAGGTCAAAGTTTGGGGTGTCTCATAGAAAACCAAGAGGACGCTACTCTCTTGAATTCTTGGCCCAGGTTCTGGTTGTGTGTTTGAGAGGAAGCAGTTTACTAAGAGGAGCCCATGAAGCAATCGTCCTGTGTAAAATAGAGATAGTTTCGTAGCAACCAAACTAGAATTTTAAAGGTAGAGAGTAAAGAACCCAGGCAGGGAGAAGGACTTACTTGTTTGAGTATGAAAACTCTGAAAGAATAGGTGCGTAGGTCGGGTGATAATGTAATGTGTCAACCAAATAGGCACCATTTTGAGAATGCGAGAGTCATCAGTAATTACTCTGGCAAAATAAAAATAAACCAGGCCTATCATTGTGAAATCAAGATGTTTAATCACACCAGTCACAGGTATCTAATGAAGCTATTACCTTGGAGAAGGTCATGGATATTGAGAACTATGCTAAGGGATCAAAGACCCCAAATTCTAACATACTCTATAGACACTGTCTTCTTAAGCCTTAAACGGGAAAAAAAAAGCAAAGGTAATCATCTGGATGAAGGAAACTTTCAGGATGTACACAGTCCAGAGACCAAAGAATTCCACCAACTCCTACTCACAGGGCCCATTATATATGCTAGAACACAAAAGAGATCATTACAAGAGCATGATAGGTGGCAGATCAATTTACTCACTGTCACAGGCTGGGCACCAGAGGTCCGGAATGGACCACGACAGATCCCTATACCATTGTAGACTTCAAAGCTTACAGATTGTTTCTGGGGTTTCTACATACTGATTAAGATATGACTCATGACCATATGAACCTGAATCATAATCCCAAGATCTCAGCTTTTGATTTAAACTTGATAACATGCAGCTATTTTTGGTAAATCACTGAAGACATGAGAGGCGAGTACCCTGGTTCTTTGTGTCAGTCCAAGAACAAACTGCTCCTCTGTGGATTTGCTCTCTACTTTCAGCTATATTCTTCTTGAGGACAAGCTGTCATTCCCTGGACTTCCCACTTGTCTAAGCATAGCAACATTGCTGAAGTAACAGAAGAAACTCAAGTGGTGTGTGAATTTATGCCAAGACTTAAAATGGAGTTAGAGCTGTTGCTGTGGACTGCAACCTGCCATAAACCAAATGTTTTAGAATTTAAACTCTTAACACATTCCGTCCTCTCCTCAGGGATTTTATTTAAAGATATCCGATTATGCTTAGGTTGTTTTGTTTTCTTTTGCATAGACTGTGTGATTACTCCTGTAGATGACTGCTTGTTGTAGGATCCCAGCATTTATCCCCCAGCAGTTTTACTTGCAAGCAATTTACATATCATGTAATTCAATAGCTCATTCATATCATGGAGAACTTACAATCACCCCCAAATCAATTTTAGAACACTTCCTCTCCCCCATGGTCACAGCCCCTTTAAGATGATTCATGCAATCACAATCTATTCTAGTACTCCCTCCCCACTTCCATCTTCATTAATTAACCCCTTCCCTTCCCTATACTGCTCCCCACTTGTATTCCCTATATCCCCTTGTATCCATTATTCTCCCTCTCCTGGGCTCCACACCTGAGAGACCCAATAGAAAACAAAAGCACATTAATGTGGTAAGGGGACAAGCTTAATAAAATGCAGACAAAAGTACTAGTAAGGTATAAGAAGGAAGACGCAAGACACTATCATTTTGATAGCTGGCATTGCTGATTTTCTTCATTGGGCTTCATTGTAGACCTCAGTCTTCAGGGATTCTCTTCTGAAGGTTCGTATGGAAACGGGGCCACATCAGAAGAACTAGTCCTATAATTAGTCTTCAAACTTTAAAGTGGAAGCGAAAATTATTCTGAATAGTAGGTTTTGTCTGTCTTCATAGGCAAAGGAGTGCTAGTGTTACAGTGGCTATGAATTGGGATATTAGCCCCAAGGTCAGCAGTTTAAAGCCACCAGCCGTGCCAAGGGAGAAAGATGGGGCTTTCTTTTTCCCAAACCATTTTATTAAGAATCCAGGTATTTTATCATTTCATAGTTTAATCACATCAAGCAGAATTTTTAATTTGCCTTTGAAATTTCTCTTCTAAGTCCAATGGAAGACTAACCAAAAGGTTGTTTGTTTGTTTTTTAATCGTTTTATTGGGGGGTCATACAACTCTTATCACAATCTGACCATACATCCATTGTATGCAAAGCACATTTGTACAATTGTTACATCAAGCAATATTATGCATTTGGTGCCACTATCAGTTTCAAGACCTATCTACCTTTTTGAACTCCTTGATATCAGCTCCCACTTACACTCTCATCTCCTCCACCATCTCCCCCAGTAACCCTTGTGCTACTTGGTGTCTCTTTAGGTTCATCAGTCCTGGGTTTCCTTTACAGACTGTGATAGACAGGTTTAAACACATAAGAAAGATTTAGGAGATAAGGCTCAAATTACATATATGTGTATAAATATATATCCAACCAGAAAATATTGAAAGCCAGCTCAAATCAGATGAGACTTTCTACTTCTGTAAAGTGCTATAGTCCTGGAAGCTCACAGGGACAGTTCTACCCTGTCCCAGAGGGTCCTTATGGATCAGCATTGACTCAATGGGAATGAGTTTGGTTTAGGCTTTATATTCATAGGCAGCATATTAGCCTCCTGAGAAATTATATCAAAAGTAACCTTCCTATAATATTACCATATTACTAATAGTAATAATAATTATAATGAGTATCAATCCAGTTAATAGTGTAGATTAAAATACTAGTAAACAAAATGTATAGGAAGGTATTCAGTTAAAACTCATGTGTATGTCTATACATTTGTCTTATCAATATGATCTATGGTAATTGATAAGACAAGAACTTCTTCAAAAACAAAGAGGATTAGACCCAAGGCAATAAATTTCATAACACTTATTAAAGTTCATTAACTTTCATTTATCACTAAGGGAATGCTACTAATCTAAAAAACCCTAAATGCAGATAAGACAAAAATCAATGGATTTGAAAATAGATAGAAAATATATTGATTGTTTGTAAGTAAGCCCAAGTTGCTAACATAAAGCATCCTTAAAAGCCATACAAAATTAAACAAAATGGATAGACCTCAAGGTGAAGTCTTTATTCACCACTTTGGAGAAGCTGTCTCTGTTCCTGCCGACTAAGGTTTTCAGCATTAGATAGGCATTTTATAAAACGTTGTCTGAATGATTACTTGAAAAAAGTGACTGATTTGTTCTAATCTAATACCCAGTCTGAATTTTTGAAAAGAGCACAATTCTTAGAGTAAAATTGGCTTACTAGTTTATCTAGACTTTTGACGCAAAAGTGACTTGTAGGGACTAGTTTTCCAAGATGTAAGGTTCTAAAGGACACCCAAAGGCAGTGGTCTATGCAAGTCTGAAATCTAAAAATTGGTCTAACCAATTGAGCAAAATAACCCTCGAGACCAATGACTTCTTTGTACCAAGGAAAACGTCCCATGAGATAGTCATTTAGACATAAGCAGCATACTCTCCTGTACTTCAGCTGTAATGTCATTCTGTAAACCTCAGATTATTCTAAATGCAAAGCATTCATCTATTAAGGAAAAAGCTATTCCTGTAAATCTATTTTGTAAAATTATAGTTTGAACTTGAGACCATTTTTTTTGTAATGGTATTTATAACTTTACTAAGTTTAACAAAAGTTTTAATTTTGAGAGTTACGTTATCTAGATCCATTTAAAATCCAATTGTGCTTTAAAATGTAAGAAGCAGATACTTCCGGAGTTAATACCATGTTGCTGACTATTCAATAATCTATGGTAAGAACTTTTCCTCTCCATTTTTCTTCCTAATGGCTCTCAGATATTTATTTTCTGGTCTCAGTTTTACATTCCTCTTGTATTTAATATCAGAGCAAATACTACTCAAGATCTACATGCAAAATCAACAAGCCTCACTAGGTAATATAAGGTAAAGGAGAAAGATGGTTTCTTATATTTATAAAATAAAACGATAAAGTATTTCCAAGTAAAACCCATCCTATGTTTTAGTCTATTTAGTCTATGTAATACATTTCTATCCCTGGGGTTTTTGATTAGTTACAACTGTGAACCTGTCAGCTTCTACACCAGAGCTGTGGAGATCTCAATTCAGTCCAGTAGGATGTATGTCAAAAATTTCACAATTTATTTTAACCATTTTATTGGGGGCTCTTACAGCTCTTATCACAATCCATCCATCCATCCATTGTGTCAAGCACATTTGTACATAATGTCGCCGTTCTTTCTACTTGAGTCCTTGGTAGGGGCTAAAGTTTGACACTTCTTTTTCATAAGTCCATTACTTGTTTGGATATATTATTAGGAGAGACCAGTCCCTGGAAAAGAGCATCATGCTGGATAAAGTAGAGGAGCAGTGAAACAGAGGAAGACCAGGCTGAGCCCTGGTGCTGTAAGTGGTTGAGGTGGGACTGCGGCCCACCGCCTTGGCAGTTCAAATCCAGCGGCGGCTCTCAGGAGCAGCGCTGGGTAGCTCCCACGACCACCAGAGGGCAGTGATGCCCCCCCAAAAAAAAAAAACAAAGAAAGAGAGGAAGACCATCAAACTGCTGGGTTGACACAGTGGCTGCAATAAAGGGCTCACACACAGGCACCACTGTGAGCATGACCCAGGGCCCACCAGCGTTTGGCCCTGTGGCACAGAGGGTTGCTGTGAGTTAGAACCGACTGATGGGCACCTAACAGCCGCACTTAGTCTGTCTTTCTGATGGAAGGTTTTGGTCAAGTGTTTCAGCAAGTCAGGCAAAAAAAAAAGTTTATCTGCACATGACAAAGACTTAAGGTGGCCACAATTACCTTATAAATGTATAAAAATACTAAAAGTTAACACCTAATGGAATCAATTACAAAGGCAATACAACAGTCACCTAACATCAAATTTGTTAAGTGAAAATATCTCTAAATATAAGAATTAACCTTATTTTTTAAAAAAAGGTTTACAGCTCATGATCTAGAGACATAATGCCCTACAGTCAGCATATGCCCAGAATGCATTCGATTATTTAAGTCTCTGAACATCTAAATTGAGCTCCACAGTAAGTGGAATAAGTCTCCCAGGCCATTGGTTTTTATGTCATTAGCTTCGAAAGAAACAAAAGTGTGATGAACTTAGCAATTAAAATAACTAAAAATAGGATACAGTATCAAGTATTCCTGGTCACACCAGTCAAAAACATAAGAGGCAACAATAGTATACATTTTGAACTCAAAAGAGAATCAGGCCCTTCTTTTGGTGTGACAACACATTCTGTGTTACCTAGAACTTACTAAATAAAACTTGGTTGTGTTTTACTGTTTTTACCTATGCAAAGTAGGACAAATACTTTGTGACTTTCCATGAACTTTCAAATAATCATGGTTTATCACGAGAAACACTTGATGTTTAACTTTTTAAACAGCTATTTGGCAAAAAAAAAACAAAACATTCTTTGTGTTATATCCTTATTAACAACCCCCAAGCCCCCCCAAACTCCCTGCCACTGAGTTGATTCTGATTCATCAGTGACTTTCTAGAAGAGACTAGAACTTCCCTGGTGGGTTTCCGTACTGTTAACTCTTTAAAGGAGTAGAAAGCCTCACTAGCTGCTGATGGCTTCAAATGCTGACTTTGCAGCCCAAAGCCTTCAATGATTAAACTTTAGCAGCACAGATAAAAGTTTGACCACCTCAAATAAGTTCCTTTGAATAAATTTTTAAATTTATAAAACATCGTCACTGCATGTCTCTTACTTCAACTCACAATGACCCCACAGGCCGAAGTGGAAACTGCTCGATAGGCTTTTCAAAGCTGTAAATCTTTGTTGTTGTTGTTGTTGTTGTTGTTTGTTTTTTGTTTTTCTTTATGGGGGCAGGCTGCGTCATTTTTCTTCTGTGGAGTAGCTGGTGGACTCGAATGACCAATCTTTGATTAGTTCCTCAAAGCTTAATTCACTGCTCTGCCAGAGCTCCTCATGCTTGATAACCCATTAAATGACAAAAATGAACACATTTATTAGCAGACCTGAATTCATTCATTCTCTCTCTCTTTCTCTCTCTCTCTCTCTCTCTCTCTCTCTCTCTCTCTCACACACACACACACACACACAAGCCATATAATGTATAACATATATATATATACAAAAAAAAGTATTTGGAAAAACAAAAGTTTTGAACTAAAAACAAAAATATATTAACTTAAATTATATAGACCTTTATTATTCAGTTTAAACCAGTAAATTACTTAAAGAGCTTAAGATGATCTTTTTGCTACAAAACACACTGTAATAACTGCCAAACGTTTGCTTAGATATACCAAATTTCTATTAAAAGTTTTACTGTTTTCCCAAATTTAAATGTAGCATTATAAGAGTACAAACTAGTTTTACTTTAAACCCAAACTATCTCTTTGAAGACTAACAGGAGGCCAAGGATGAGGACAGGAACAGGGGGACTGGGGATAGGAAATTTTGCTGGGAGGAAGAATAGTAGGGGAGGAAGGGGAGAAAGAACCACATTTATGGGGAGGTTTAATGGAATATTACTTAAAATAAATAAATTTTATTTATTAAGATCGACTGTGAAACAGTTAACAGTTTAAAAACCAAACCAAAGCAAAACAATATGAGTGAAAGCTCACAGCCTTAATTAAAAACAAAAAAACCTACAGACTTCTCACTCTTTGGACCTAAATATTGGTCTGACTAAAAAAGAAAGGAAAAAGAAAAAGCAAAATGGACCTTGACTTCTTTAGTGACTGGGTTTGTTTCAAACATATGGAAAAAATGGTCTTTTCCTTAAACACATTTCATAATGTCTGAGCTCCTTGGGAATATTTTGCCTTCAAAATCATTGTAAACACAAAAACATTTTATCAAAATGAATTTGTGTCATTAATTCTTTGTCATTAAGACTTTTTGTATCAACACATATTAGAGGCCCTCACTTGTCGACGTCACCACGGCCCTGACCCATAGTGACCTTGTATACAACAGTTCTTGTACCATCCTCACAATCGTTCCTGTGCTCCAGTCCACTTTGTCAATCCACCTCATTGAGGACCTTCCTCTTTTTCGCTTCCCCTCTACCAATATGATGTTTTTCTCCAGAGATTGTGCTCTTCTGACAACATCTCCAAAGTATATAAGACTTCACCATCCTCGCCTCTAAGGAAACATTTAACCTTTCAGCAGTCTGCGGAACTTGAAAAATATTCTTCACCAACACCATAATTTGAATGCACTGATTTTTCTTAAGTCTTGTTTATTCAATGTCCAACATTCACATGCATATGAGGCAATTGGGAATGCTCTGGCTTGGGTCAGGTGCCTCTTGGCCCTCAAAGTAACATCCATGGTTTTCCATACTATAAAGGTCTTGTGAAGCAGTGAGTTCCTTGAAAACATATTATCCTTTAATTTGATAATACCTTCAAGAGATAAAAATAGTATTTTCATTACTTTTTACATGCTTCATAAGAATTTTAGAGAAAGCAATTCAAATTTTTCAAGGTTTTAAGATAATTTGTTTCTTATGCCAATGAAAATAACCAATTTACCTTTTCTGAGTACTTTTGAAATCGACTAATTTATATCAAATTTTATGTCAGATGGATCAGAAACACCACTTCTGTTTCCGTTGCCAACAGTGAAACATTTGCAAGGACATTAAATTACTTAACATGGCTCTTCCAGCCCAAACCTTAAATCCTCTTGTAGCCAAAACCTTAAATCTCACCAAAGTACCTTTCCCTGCATGGGTTGGGTAAGAAGATGGAAGAAAATACTGATAGGATCCACCTGAAAGTAATTGGGGACAAGATACACTCCCCCTAGGGGGTGGACATCCTGCTGTGTATAAAATCAGCCCTGAGAAACAGTGGGAGGGGATCTTAGCAGCAGCAAGAGCCAGCACATCCTCTGCACCCAAGATCTCACAGCGAACCTCCTGGATCCAGGTGACACCTATACCATCAGAGGAGCAGCAGCAGAATCAGGAGCCAGAGTATGCAACAGAGTGATGGACTTCCCAACCCATGTAGCAAATTAAGATCAGTGCTTTTGTGCAGCTGCCTTGTGGAGTTGGGGCCCTCTGGGCACTTCATTCTATGAGTTTACTGACCTATGACACTTTAACTGAATACTTTCTGGTTGACGTTTGCAGCAGAGTGGCTTGTCCCTTTGGGCATTTATTAACAGACCTGAAACTTTGTAGTATGTAGTCATTTGAACAACTAACTTGAACATTTTTAACTGGCATCACAACTTGTTAATGTCCTAAACCATTTAGTCCTGAATTTTCCCTGTGAATTCTGTATGACCATTGCAATAGCTAATAGAACCCTAGAGAGGTAAAATAGAGAATGATTAATTAAGACAATTAAGTGTCTTAGACAAATCCATTGCCTTGTGTCAGCTCCAATTTATTGTGACCCTACAGGATAGAGCTACGGTTCTTACAGAAGTAGAACACTGCATCCCTCTCCCATGGAGCAACTCATGGACCCACACTGCTGACCTTTGGCTAGCAGCCAAGTGCTCGACCACTGTGTCATCAGGGGCCTTCACCTAATTTGCATTGTCCCCAAATATGGCATTTTACAATTTCAGAGAAAGTTTGAATTTTCTCAAAGGACCCTTGAGTTCAGGAAAAGTCTGAATGGGAAGCACTGAAGGAGTTGAACATGAATTGCTTAAACCATGTGTACTTAAGAGTTGCAAATGCAATGTCTTGAGACTAGTGTGCAGTCTACAGCTTCTGGCACCTTCTCTGCAGCAGCTTACCCTGACACAGTCTTTCATGTCTGGTGATCTGGCTTTTATTAGTTGTCTTTGCCCTTTGCTGTGCAGCTAAAAACCTCAAAACTCTAACTGCCATTGAATCAATTCTGACTCAGAGTGACCCTATGGAACGGAGGAGAAGTGCTCCCGTGGGTTTTTGAAACTAACTCTTTACTGGAGTAGAAAGTTTCATTCTTTCTGCTATAGAGTGACTGGTGCAATCAGTTAACCTTGTGGTTAGCAGCAGAGTTTAAAGTATACATTTGGGCTGAGCCCCGGTGGCATAGTGGTTGTACGTGAGACTGCAGCCCACTGGGATAGCGTTTCAATTCCAGCAGCGACTCCACAAGAGCAAAGGCTGGACCTCCTACTCCCACCACCAGAGGGCAGTGATGCCCCCCCAAAAAAGTATAAATTCATTTTAAAGTTTAAATTCCACAAACTTTAAAACTGTAGAGCATTTTACCCAGAACTTGACATTTCTGCCACCAGCAGAAGAAAACACAACTCTCGTAAGAAAAACAGGTGTAAACAGGCGTGGTGGCGAGGGTTGCCGGAGGCACAGAGAAGCAATGAGGCTAGAGTTCAAGGTATGCAGTTTCTAGGGAGCATTTTAAATCTGCAGACACAAGTAAGTATTCTTGAAGGCGCTAAAACACAATCTTCAGACATGCAAGAGCCTACTCCCAGAATCTAATTTTATTTTCATACAGATCCAACTGCTATTTTCCCCCAGATTCTGAAGATTATCAAAGGCAGTCCTACACCCGAAGATCACAATTGCTATCAGCAAGCAAATTAGAAAGCATTATGAATTTTCACATATTAACAAAAACACAGCAAAAGTCTCTAAGGATCTCAGAGATCAACAACTAAACATGGACTTCAAAGCCCAAGACTTCACATGGTTGCTTAAACCATGTGTGCTTAAGAGTTGCATATGCAATGTCTTGAGATTGGTGTGCAATTGAATTTCTGGTGTCTGTGGAGACATGGGGGTACAGAATCTTTCTCAGGCATTTGTTCTGGTTTCTGACATCTGGTATCCTAGTGGGGAAAATGACTCTGGATCCCATCTTTGTTACCATCTGGCACTAGGGGGGAAAAGACCCCAGATTCATACATACTCTATAGAGGTCTTTCTTTGAAGCCCTTAGTAAAGCAAAGACGAAATAACCCAGATGAAAGACATCATCAACGTGCGCACAGTAGAGACGCCAAAAGCTGCTTCGCACTCAGAGGGTAATAGAAAACCAAGGATCACTGCAAGATCATGATTGTTGGCAGGTCACCTCATCAGTGTCGCACAGAAGATTACAGAGTGGGAGAAGGACCATGGTTGGGGATACATGCACAATTTCAGACTGAAAACATTTACAGATTCATTCTGGGGCTTAGGTTTATGTATGGTAGTTGATGTATGACTTACGACTTTTCAGTTCTCAATCATAGTCGCTAAGACCCCAACTTTTAGCGAAAGCAGAATTACATGTGGTAAGAACTTCAGACCCATTCAGGCAAGTTTATTAATTCTTGGTATAAGTCTGAGGATGAACTGCTTCTCCCAGGGTTTACTTAGGACTTGTAATTTACTCTCATTTATATTCCTCAGAAGGCAAACTGCCAGTGCTGGGCATGGCCACTTGTCTAAGCAGAAGGCATGATTGAAGGGATATAAAATACTTCAATGGTGTCTACACTTTTGCTAAGATTCAAAATGGAGTTAGGGCTTTCACTGTAGATTGCATCCTTCCACAAACCAAAATACTTTAGAAATCACACTCCAGTACAGATTGAATGAGTTGAGCCCTAAATTAGAGGGGCACGAATAGAATTAATCAGCTTAACATTGTTCTCTCTTGCCCTGAGTTGGAATGTTTTGGGTATAGGGAAAATTATATTGCTGCTATAGCATGTAAGAGTCTAGGGATTTAAAGAAAGACTTGGAAGCCATTAATATGTAAGTGATAGTTGAAACCTTAGGAATGAAAGGGAGGAAGAGCACAAAGAAAAGGAGGAGAGGTGGGGTGGGGCAGGGGGAGAATACTGAGACTCATCAGCTAACTAGCTGGCAGAGAAGAATCCAACCATCTTTTCTAATTGATGGATGTGAGCTCCATCCTTTGCTCTGGATATGGCTCATTTTAAAGCCTAATGGGATGGCAAAAGTCACCATTCTTTTCGTATGGTTCCATATACCTTTGCCTGGCCTGTACCAATTGCTGTGGGAGTTACAAGTTCATGGTGAGAAAGCCATATAAAACACACAGTGCCCAGATTAATGTGGTTTACATGAAAGGGCAGCAGAACATATTTATTGGTTCATAAAATGCATTCATTTTCATTTCTTCTACTTCTGGGTATTCATCTGATGAAGTGCAAAATTCATTGGTATCCTGGCTCATGACAAAAAGAAGTTCTACTGGTATAACTTGTGGTACAGCTACTTATGTCCATCAACTCACTCTTACACAACTTTACATATATATTTGTTTTCTTTCTCTGGGACTTTATTGGACCTTTTGCTTCATTATACATAGGGGCTCCGAAATTTGTATGGGAAAAATCATCTTTTAATTATTTTTTTCCATAAACTTTTTGAAGCCTCCTCATATTTGTTAAAGACTAATATCCATGACCACTTTCCAAATTTCTTTAGAAGGATCAAGAACAGGAAATTATAATTATTATTGTATTTCTGAATTCACAATCCTACTCAATTGCTATCAAACAAGGCTTATTTTCTCTATAACTTATTTTTTAAAAAAAGAATCCAGAAAGGTAATTTTGACAGCACT
Source organism: Nesogale talazaci (assembly GCA_004026705.1). Lineage (NCBI taxonomy): Eukaryota > Metazoa > Chordata > Mammalia > Afrosoricida > Tenrecidae > Nesogale > Nesogale talazaci. The sequence continues at coordinate 105,292 of PVJH01001025.1, read as the reverse complement.
TGACTATACATAATTTAAGGAAATGTTTATATTTTATCTGTTTAATCTTAAGTTAACCCAGATGCATGCAACAGTTTTAAAATGCTGTACTGTCATAAAAGTTCAGAACTCAGAGACATTTCGAGGTCATCCAGTTATTTTATTTGTTGTTGTATTTAATATATCGAGATTGGAAGTCAAATGTTAAGCGAGGAATGAGTGAAATCACTCTCAGCTATCCTCATCTTCAAAGATTTATTTTGAGGATTTTGGGGCTAATATGTATACAACTTTATCATATCCCTTCTAATAAAGAAGTAAAGTTGTCAATAATTTTGCTGATCTAGCAGTCACTCCCTAGTTACAGTGACTGAGAATTGTAGTTCTTTGAAAATGCTCGGGATCATATATCAGTTCTTCCTGAGCTATTTATTGCCTAATTTGCTGTAGGGGAAAAAGAGTCACTTGTTAAAGGGCTTGAAGGTAATATGGTTTAGTGACTTCTCCCGAGTTGTTCTTTGCCAGGTGCTTTAATGCCAGCCTCAAGATTGGTGGTTAAAACCCATGTGGGTCTTGGAAGAAAGACCTGGCTGTCTGGATCCAGAAGGCCATATCCTTAAAAATCCTTTGGATAGTTCTATTCTGCATGTATGGGGTTTCCAGGAGTCAGAATGAACTGAGGGATAATCCCTAACCACAGTAACTCACTCACAAGACTCCCATGCATGGCTCTCTTTTTCATTCCTGGCAAAATCTGGCAAGTAACTTAGTGTGTTAGTCTGGGTAGATAGAGAAACAAATTCATAAACACACATATGGATATAAAGGAAAGGTTTATATCCCAGAGGAAGGGAACATTGAAAAAGCATCCCAACCCAGTCCAGTCCAAAGTCATAAGTCCGATATTAGCCCATATGTCCAATACCAGTCTATGAAGTCTTCGGACTTACAAAGCACATGCGATGACACCAGGACAATCATCACAGGCCAGTGGGGGCAGAGTCTTGTGTGTCCGGTGGCAGTAGAAGTATCTTAGCACTGGCAGAGGTCTCCCTGTGGCTGCTCCAGCCCCAGAGGTTTGGCTCCATCAGGGCAAGCCCATGTGGCCTCTTCTCTGGCTCCTCCATTCTCCAGGAATCGGGATCGATCAGCATGCTGTCATCATCTCGTCTTGTCAGTAGTTTGCTATTTCGGAGACTGAGTCCAAGTCTCTATTCCAATTGGGAAATATCAAGAGACTTCCCAGAATTCTTAGGAAAAAGCCATGCTCACACAGAGGTCTCGTTGGCTATGTCCAGAATGACAGGCTAGACTCCACCCCTAGACTCCCAATCATGAAAGTGACACAGGAGTACATGACCACCACACTTAGTGAACTCTTCACTGTGGGTAAAGCACAGGTTTCAAGGCAGGTGGAATGGAGAGTACTGAGTAACTGTGTAAAATGCTTCATGAAAGTAGATGCTGGGGTAGAGGGCAAGTTGTGGTGTAAAACTTCATCAAGAGGGAAGGAAAAAATATGTGCATTTTTATGTACTGATTCCTCTTCAAGCCAGTGGTCTTGTTTCTCTTCTCTCTTTCGTTTTTTAGATTTATTTGAGGTGCCTACATAATTCTATGGAAATTGAAATTGTCTTACTGTACACATTTTTCTACTTTGGCTTAACCTGAATAAAGGTGGGAACAGTAGAACTATTTAATTCTCACATTCACTTTAAATACAGAATATTTAGGTCAGAGGCAACTTTTACTCCCATTGAAATTCTTGCTAGAGCTGAAAGTGTTACTTGATGTTAAAATGTAGATATATCTTTCTAGGAGAAGCATTTTTTAAAATTAGGTCTCTTATTCGTGTTAATGAAAACTGCAGAAGCATTTGAGGGGGGAGTTAACAAGGCTATAGAACACCTTGAGAAATTTGGGGTGGCAAAATAAATTATCCAGAAGGGCAAAACCTGCAGAAGACTGGGAAGTAGGACTGCTCCTGCCTCCTGAAACAGTTTTACTGGGTGCCAGACCTAATCACTAGGATACGCTTAACATAGAGCATTCTGAAAGATATTCTTTGTTTGTGGGAATCAAGCCCACTGAAATCTGTTTGATTTTGGCCTATAGCAATCCTATATTGGGTTTCTAAGCTTGCAAATCATTATTTGGGAACAGACAACCTCACCTTTCTTCAACTGAGCAACTGCTGGATTTGAACCTCTGACCTTGTAGTTAGCAGTCCAACCCTCAGTACACAGCACTACCAGGGTTCCTGGGTGCTGGGGGAAGGTGTAACAAAATGTTAATATCTAAGGAGTTGGAGACAACAATCCAAATTAAATATTAATTATAATATCCTGACGTCTAGTCACATATTCTTTAATGCATAATTCAGAGAAGCAAGTTCATTGTTTGTAAAGAAGGTGTCTGGGTTCTATTTTAAAGTTAATTGTTTCAGAGTATGTAAACTATGCCTCCAACTATGGTGAATTGCTGGTAATTGTAGAATTATGATTTGTGTTATAGAAAGATTTCAGTTTTGAAATCATTTGTTTTTTTGCCAAATGGTTTTTATTTTCTGCTCATTCAAGTATTTGATTTAAAAGTTTGTTAAATTGCTGTACTTTTCCTTAATCTGCATTTTAAATTCCAAGAGAATTTTATAAAACCAGGTCATTAAAATTTATTTTAATTTTTCATATTTAGTGACTACCAAAATTTTCTCCAGTTTTACCAAGAAAAGAGACTATTTATTATACATTATAACATAGGTTGCAGAGATATATGTACCAGGGGCTTCGAAAAGTATATGAAAATACATAATTAAAAGATAATGGAATTTTTCCATGAACTTTTGAAGCACCCTCATAGTAGCTACATATTAGGTGTATGGTGTGCACCTAATATTTCTTAATGTACTATTTTCACTCTGTACTTGTGAATCATTCTGATGGTGATTGTTTAGCACATTTATCGAAATTGCTTAGCACAGTACTGATCAAAAATTTACCTGGTGGTAAAACTTAGACTAGCATATTGCTTGCTCTTAAATATTATATTGTTTAGTTCAGCTGATATACCTTAACTAGTTTATTCTTTAAAAATAATTGTATATTAATCAGAACAAGGTCAGACCATAGTTGCCCCTCATCTCTAAATTTCTTACATTTCACATTTTTAACTGTTGCAATTAAAAAAGTTTGCTGAGAGAGATCTTTGACTTTTGTTCCCTTATGTACAAATTGCAAGCTAATGGATACCAGTGAAAGAGGTGTTAAGGAAATTTCTTTGCACAGTGTCTCATTTTTAATTGAACTGTGTCAGTTAAAACCTTGTACTCGAAACTTGGTAATATTTAGTTTTAGTAAAATAGCTCCAAAAATTTCATAACTCTCAGACAACTAGCATGGGAGTCTGGAGACCTAACCATTCCTGTGACCTTGAAGCTACAGGCTTTGGTTTTCGTACCTGTAAAATACAGAGTTGGGTAATATGATGACTGAAGTTTCTGCCATTTTGAAAAGCACATGATTCTAAGTTATTCGTGACCTTCATTAATATCATTTATGCAATGGTCTAAATGATGTTACTCTTTTTCCTCATTTTTTCTAATTTTTAGTGTTGAATTATAAAAAAATACATGTAATGCTAAGGCATACCTTAAGGTGGAGGGGGGAGGCAAAATGACACAGAGAATGTTATATACAATTTTTAAAATAATGTTTTTTTGTTGAAATATACTTTTTAATATAAATAACTCACATTATACATTTTTACCATATTGCTATTAAAAATGAAGCTGACACACATAAAAGTCCTTCAGAGGGTGCAATTTGGAAAATGTATGGCATGTTCGTTATTTGCATAAAAATTCAGTATACCATTTCAACAGTCACTATGTTCAGTGTAGTGATAGGTGTTACATTGAGTTGTGCCAGTCTCTTCAGTTCCCTTTTCCAAGTTGTTCCTCCCCTTCATCATAAACTCACTGCCCCCTAAGCTTCCTACCTGGTCTTTCCAGTTGCTCTTGTCAATTTCATCCCCTATAGACAGGTCGTAGCAGAGGACATTACACAAGGCAGACATTCTTTACTAGTTAAACTAAACTATTTGACTTTAAAACATCTGCTTGTAGTAATACTGTTTTAAGGTTTAAAGATGATCTCAGGGCAATAATTTTAGGGGTTCATCCAGCCTCTAGGACTCCATAAAGCCTAGTTTCTATGAAAATTTGAAAATCTGTTTTTTCCCCTTCTGATGAGATTCTTTGATAGTAGTATCTCCTATCATAATGTTCAAAAATGGCAACGTCAGACCATCCAGTAGGCAAAATAAACACATGCTTACTTGTGTTACTTCCTAATCTGTAGTAAACAACTGCACATTTTTCCTCCACGTCTGCTTATGGATGTGTAGCTGACGTCTTTCTCCCAATTTTATAGGACCTTCCTACAGAATCAAGCTGCTTTTTAAGTTTCCAGTCCTTGACAGAGATGACACACTCATATACACAGTAAGCACAGGTTTATTTGTGCTCACTAATCTGCAGTGATCTAGTTTACATATCATTATATGTGGTGACTTGATACTATTTAGTAAGTAAACAGTATACCTTGCTAATGGGGTAATCTGCTCCCAGTAATGGGCACCCCCCCAGTTCTTACCTTTTCATGACAAAGGAAATAGTTCTTTGCTCATAGGGGCAACTTTCATTGCCATCCAGTTGGTGCCCCCTCTTAGGAGCCCTGCTGGCGTACCTAGTGGTTTCAAGCCAGGCTGCTAACTAACTGCAAGGAGAAAGATGGGGCTTTCTCCTCCTGTTAAAGAGTAAAGAACTACAGTCTCAGAATCTCACAGGGGCAGTTCCACCCTGCCCCGTAGGGTCTCCATGGAGGCATTTAGCCTGCGCCGTTTCCCCATTCACTTTCCTCTGTGGTTGAATTGACCAGAGAGCAATCGTACCATGGTTGGCAATTTGCAAGTTTCAGGGCCTCCTTGACAAACTAGGAGCTAGAACAGAAGCACTGAAAGTGTCATCAGACCAATTACCTGCAATGTCCCATCCACAGTGACCCTATGAGGTATTTGCTTGTACATAAACAGCCTCTAATACCACTGTTCCTTTTGGATGTCTATCCACAGCTTTTGCTGATTCAACTTTTTACAGTTGCACAACTTAAGAGTTTCTGTTCCAACTCATATTTCAGTGTGTAGTGCCTGAGACTTGAATGCTTGGAAGCTGCCAGCCACCCAGGATACCACAATTGTATGTATGCCACTGTGTAATACAGCAAGGAGACCCCGAAATCTGAGAAGGAAATGGACTGCAGGCCAAATCTCTCCCATGAACCACTTTGCCATGAGACCAGGAGAAATTGATGGTGCCCAGCTACTATTACTGAAATTTTGCATCAAGCACCCTATAGGTGGACCTTGATCAGAAGGAAGATTCTGGATATATTACTGGATAGATTGTAAGAAGAGGAACACCCAGTCTATTGCTCGCAAGCAATAATTCTGAAACAGATGGAAACAAAGAAAGAGACTGTGGGCAACAATGTGGGCAGAGATAGTGAGGATGGTGATACTAGGGGAAGGGAAGAGCCGTGGTTTAAGAGCTGTGTGAAAATTTCTATATGGGTGTATGTTTCATTCTGTGTTTCCTCATGAAAAACTAAAAGAACGACATGAAACTCACTATTAGCAATGTATTAGCTGCTGGAGAGATGGGAGCTAGCACAGTTAAGAGTCTTAGATAAATTTCTATATTTTTTAAAGTATTGCTTTAAAGTTGAGCCCTGGTTGCACAGTGGTTGTGTGCGGGACTGCGGTCCACATGGTTGGTGGTTCAAATCCAGCAGCAGCTCTCCAGGAGCAAAGCTGGGCTTCCTACTCCCACCAGGCAGTGATGCAAAAAAAAAAAAAAGTGTTGCTTTAAATCATGGCAGATTCTAATTTACCAAAATTTAGTGAACACCACTATTCTATATGCTATTTTAATCTCTACACTAGTTGTGATAGCAATATCCTTTATGGTATGTAATATGCTTCTAAAATAGTCTGCCCAAGCGTAAGTACTCTAATAGTATTGTAAATAAGAAATTTACACAAGCACATGGTACAAATTATTTATTTTTCATCATGTTATTTTAAAGGAAAATATAACAAGATTTTGGGGAAATTAGTGAGCCATCAGGAATTGAGTCTTACAAGTATTATACTATTTGATGAAGAAAAATTATTGCTTCCTAATCAGGCTAAATGAATAAAGTTTATTATCAGACATATTGTGTGTGTGTGTGTGTGTATGAGAAAGTGAAAAATGGCAAGTACTCCCTGAATTTATTTTGTGTTTCCTTAGAAACTGTGTCATGGAATAGAATTTGAAAACCTACATTAACATTTTTCTGGAAAACTTGTCTTGAGCAAAGTTGCAGTAATCTTTCTCTTCCCCAAGATGGCACTCTCTGTTGTAACATGTTCAGCTTAGTGCCGAGCATACATAAAAACTCAAAACCAAACTTACTGTCATTGGATCAAAACTGATTTATTGTGGTTTTGAGCCACTGCTCTTGTGGTTCGAAGCCCACTGCATGTCCACTACCTCACCAGTGAAACATTTACATAATGCCATACCATTTCCCAAGAATGTTTACTGCATTATATATGTCATAGGATACACACGGCAAATCTGTGTGATGGATAGACATTTAATGGAAGATGCCAAAGTTTCAAATAACACTGTGCAGCTAGGTAATAATGACAAGATGTGCTGCCTGTTGCCTTACACCATCAGATGCTGCCTGTATATGCAGCCATACAGAAAATTATGAAAATCGTAGAACCAGCAGATTAATGAACATTTATCAATACTTATCAGTAATGACTGCATTAATGAAAAGGAAACTGTAGTCCAATAACCCTTTTTCCTTCATATCACAATGGCCACTGATGTCTGATAGTTCTTTAGTAAACTTGGTAACTGGGAGCACTTTTTGCCTGGTTGATATATATATCTGATTTCCAGTGATAAATGAAATGCCACAGTATCTCTGACAATAACACAAAAGTGACAAGGTATTTAAAAATGTCATTGGAGGATGATCAACCCTAGAAGTGAAGGAAATGCAAATATGTTACTATGACTTGGTGTGGGAGCAGGTAGATTAGTTGTCTATATCAAGAAAATACGTGTGTGAAATTCCACATGACTGAGAGAGTTAACTGATGCTGTGATCTTTTGGTTGGATAATTAATTACGGGACTTTATCACAGAACCAGGACAAAGCTAAGATTCCTGGTCAGCTCTCCAAATATCTGCAGAAAATCTTACTCAGAGGCAAGGAATGGGACTGAGAACCCGAGAGAAGGAGAAAGGCCATGCCTGCCATATTTCCCATATGTGAGTTGAACTGAAGGCCTATTGTGTACAAGATATTTTTCTAGGTGGATTTTTCTAAAAGATTTGGCAGTGTAGTAAATTTAACAGACCCAAATCCCTGTCATTGATGAGCTTGCATTTAAGAGCTCACAATCTTTTATTTAACAAACTTATCTTATACTACTTAACCTAGAGTGACTTTACCTCTCATTTCATTTTATACACTTAACTTGGAAGGGATGCTTTCTAATAATACGATTTTCATTTACAACTGTTTTTCCAAAACTGTTTGTTTTGGAAATCTTAAAATTTTAATATCCTTCATCCCAACCTTGGCCTTTCTTCAATGTCATGGAGATCTACACTATCTTGATACCCCTACTGGTGTTTTCTCTTTGTCTATCAGTATTTGTGTGACCACTTTCTCTTCTCCATCCAGTTTGCAGTCATTTTTGGCCATATGGGTTACTTTGCCCTTGATTCCCTTTCACTTATGCTTCTGCTGTCCTTCTATACCCCCATTTCTCAGTCAGTAATATGATCCACATTCTTTATTTTCAGAGCCATGCAGCTGAATCCTGCTGACCATCTCAGCTATCAGAGAAAGTTGATAACACTTGAAATTCATTGATTTCAGCCTCTGCTGGACTCCTAGTCCACGTTTAAGCCCTTTTGTCTTTGGTAAACACTCTGTCCTGTTTTCATCTTCAATGTCTTCCCCTCTGCTGGCTGGAATGATATATTGGTAAAGGGTGTGTGTGTGTGTGTGTGTGCGTGTGTGTGTGTGTGTGAGAGTGTGTGCATGCATGTGTGTGTGTGTGTGTGTGTTCTGTCTCATTGTGGTGTTGCATTGGCCCATACATGGCTATCTTCAGGGTACCTATCTAATGTTTGCCACACAGGACAGAGGCATACACTGTCATAGCTGTGAGGAACCAGCTGGTAATGCCACTGGCTGGCTCCTTCTTTATAACCTAAACATATGCAAATTCTCCCAATTCTAAAGTCAACCAAACAGCCTCAAACAAATACTTAAAGTAAATAAACCTTCCTCTGCCTGTGGCCCTCTTTGCTCTTTTTCTTTTGCAATCCTGCTTCCTTAAAAGAAAGCCTTATTTTCTCATTCATTCTGTCCTTGGAAGGCATATACCTTTTGAGCATGGGTGACAATTGAAATGAATGGATGATACATTTAGCGTCATTAGTCACTGAGAAGTTCAGCACTGGGCTAACGAGCGGAGGCCTCTGCTTATCTGATTTAAAGTGGGTCTGTCCCATAGCAGACTTAGCGCATGTACCTCGGTGGTTTTTCTGGTGTGCATTTCCTTGTTGGCAGTGCCATCTATCCAGTTAAGCAAGCTCAGCTAGGAGTTATTCTTGATTATTCCCTTCCTCTCACTTCTTAACTCAACCCTTCACCAAAATTGTGCACATTTTAACTTCTGGGCATTTATTAAAATCATACCCTACCACCATTATTCCTGTGGATAGCAGTCACAAATTGTGCTTCCAGTTTGGCACCACCCTCCACGTTGGTTTCCATGTCTCTAAATTGTTCTCTCTTAAATATGTCCCCACACTGTGATTAGAATGGTCGTGGCTTACCCATGCTACTAGCATGTTTACAATAACTTGGGGCTTCCTCTCACTGACAGCAGCGATTCTCCAGCCTGACTCCTCATCGTGAGCTTATTCTGTACACTCACGCTTGGATATCATCCCAAGCTTAGTGGGCTAGTCTTTGAGGGTGGGGTCCAGATAAACTACACAAGTGATTCTGATGAACAAGTCCTGATACCATTAGCCAGTAGACCAAAGCCCAGGATTCTAAGCAGAGTGTACAAAACCTTTCTTATTTGATCTGTGCTATCCTGTTTTCTTATTTTGTAATTTTTTTTGTTGTTTTCATTTTTGGTTTTTTGTGGGCATCACTGCCTCTGTTGGTCATGGGCACTACCTAGTGCCGCTCCTGAGAACCACCGCTGGATTTGAACCGCCAAGCCCGCAGGCTGCAGTTCCGCACTCAACCACTTACGCCACCGGGCTCAGCCCACTTATTTTGTACTTTAATACCAAACTTAATGGAATTCTCTCAGTGACTTGAGGTGGGTTTCGCATTCTATTGGGAATGCTCCCCCCCCCCTTCTTTTTCTCTCCTTTCAACTTCTTTTCCATAATTCCAAGATTACTTCCTTCATGAGATTTTCCTTACCTTCCAACTTGTGCTAATTGCCCCTTTCAGCAAACCAAACTCTTTGCATTCTTGAAGACAGAGACTAAGATTGCTTTTATAATGGCTGAAGCCACAAAGTGGATGTTTAATAAATGATAGCTAAATGTTTAATAAATGATCGTTTCATATTCGTGTTCCAAATGGGTGTGGAACAGAGCTGGGATGTGGACAATTGAAATACAGATAGAGTGGGGGTTAGTTGTGAAGCCATGGATGCAGAATCTTGAAGGGAAAGTGGTTGCAAAGTGATTGAAGGTGCTTATGGAACATTAGAAATGATATGTAAAGAGAAAAGAGGGGTGAAGTAGACAGCTGAACTCAACACACACAAAAAAGAAACAAAGGAAAAGGAGATATAAAGCATGAAAAGAGACCAAATCCTAGATGAATAATGAGCTGAGGGTTTTAGAATGGTTAGGGTAGGCATAAAAATACCTATTATAATTGTGTGTGTGTGTGTGTGTAGAAGATGAAAATAATAGATACTTCTTGTTAACAACTCCTCATCCCACCCCCCCCACCAAAAAAAACCCAGACTCACTGGCATATAGTCAGTTCTGACTTATAGCGACCCCCTGTGGATTTCTAAGACTGTAACTGTTTATAGGAGTGGAAATCCCAGTCGTTCTCCCATGGAGATGCCGGCGGTTTCTAACTGCCTACCATGTGGATCACAGCCCAACCCGTCACCACTATGCCACCACGGCTCCTTCCTTGTTAACAAACTGGCCTTTAATCATATACAGAAAAGGAATTGGGATGCTTTTGCCCTGCCTTCTCTGACATGGACAGTGATCTACACCCAGAATTATAAGGGTGGAACCAATAATAGTGATAGGAGAAAATTAAAACCAAGATTGGGACAGAGATTTTATCAGAACCTCCAGCTACCAGACCAGAGTGTGAGTTCACATCTTCGGTTCACATTCCTAGAACCTGTTCATGTGATGATTGCCGAGCTGGGCTTTGCATCATTATGATGAATGTAAAGACTTTCTGAAGACGATGGAGGAAAACTGTTCCACAGTTATTTAAAAGATTGTAAACTATATAGCTATTAGGAGCAAATGGAAAATAGAGGAGACAAGAAAGGACATAATTCTAGGAACCTTTGCTAGGCAAAATGAAGAGTCTCTAGTGTAAAGTGGAAGTAACAGTGACTGTTCATCTAAAGGATAAGAAGACTGCAGAGTACATGTGTGCAGATGTGGGGTGACTATCACACTTGGTGCTGGGAAGACAAAGGTCTTTTCACAAGTTTCTACTTTCCAGAGCCATGAACAGCAAAGTTACCATATAAATGTGAAAACTGAAGAGGAGATGTTAAGAAATCAGCACAGCATCCAGTTAGAGACTTCCCACTACGCTGCTAATGAATAATGATATCACGATTGAGTTATGTTGCTCAATGACTGTACCAGTATTATAATCCAATTCTCCATCATGACCTCTCGAAAGATACCCTGTCAAATGTTTTATGCAAATAGAGACGCTGTATAGTCACAGCATTCTCCTAGTCTTTATGAGAAGTGTCTCCATTAAAATGAAGGATGAGTTACGTGGAGTACAGCATTCTTGCTTACAGACTTGGTTGCTAACCTACTTGAAACCTACTGCACCTTCACGGAGAAAAAAATCAGGGATTATGCATGTGTAACGATTACAATGGGAAATTTGATGAGGCAGTGACAGAGTCAGAACTGTGACAGAGTCAGAATTGACTCACTGGGAAGGGACACAACAGAAAAACCATGTCACTGTTCCTCATTTCTTTCTGTAAGCATCAAAAGATAATTTAGAATATTTTATGGAAGTAACATCGAGCACCTACTGGATCATTCCCCTTGAGAGGTAAACTGAGGCACAAGACAAGTGAGAGGTAAACTGAGGCACTATGAGAACAAAATAGGTGAAGCCAGAGACATCTTTATTGTAGCAAAGGGAAAGAGAGCGAGCGAGAGAGAGAGAGCTCCTAGGCAGAGTCCCATGATCTAGCAAGTAGCCCAGGGAAACCATGGGCTTTGTTCAGAATCCAGGTTTTTTAAGGAAAGCAGAGAGAGGGGAGTTTGTGCTGCAGCAGCAAGGTTTATGGTCCAGGATGTAATTTATCAGTTTTAGCAGGCAGGCCGACAGGTTCTCAGGGAGTCCGGCATTCCAGGCATTATTCTTCAGGCTCCTCATTTCAGGGGGCAGCTGCTGACCTCTGGGGACATGCAGGGAAGTGGGGCCCTAACCTCAGTCCAATTACCCCTTACTTTGCAAGCATACTAAAGTCGCTGGGGCTTTTTTATTTCAAAATTTTTCCTTTATCTAGTGCCCCCTCAAGTTACATACTACCTATTTCTTTTCACCATTATGTGCCCTTAAATAAACTGCTTAAACTCCTTATCTTTATTTCTGAATACCTCTTTCTTATTCCACTGAGACCACTCTTGACAGGTTGTTAGTAGCTTCTGTTTCCAGCTTGCTAAATCTAGCGATAAGTCTCCAGTCTTCATTTTACTCAACCTTCATGCAAAGTTTAGCACCTCATTTTTTTCCTCCCTCCCCGTTCCCTCTCCCCCATGAACCCTTGATAATTTATATTATCTTGTCATATCCGACACTGTCTGATGTCTCCCTTTACCCACTTTTTGTTGTCCATACCCTCGGGAGAAGCTTATTTGTAGGTCCTTATAACCGGTTCCCCTTTCTGCTCCACCTTCCCTCCATCCTCCCCAGTATCACCACTCACCACTGATCCTGAAGGGATCACCTGTCCTGGACTCCCCATGCTTCCGGCATACATTCTCTAGTCCAGCTGGATTTGTTGAATTGGGGTCGTGATAGTGGGGGAGAGGAAGCATTTAAGACCTAGAGGAAAGTTGCATGTTTCATCGTTGCTACACTGTACCCTGACTGGCTTGTCTCCTCCCCACAACCCTTCTGTAACAGGATGTCTCTTCACCTACAGATGGGCTTTCGGTCACCAATCTGTACTTCTCTTCATATACAATGCTATAATTTTTAGTTCTTTGATGCCTGATACCTGATCCCTTCCCCACCTCATGGTCACACAGGCTAGTGTGCTTCTTCCATGTGGGTTTTGTTGCTTCTGAGCTAGATGGTCTCTTGTTTGCCTTCAAGACTTAAGAGCCCAGATGCTATTTCTTTTGATAACATCTTCAGCTTTTTTCACCACATTTGTTTATGCAAAATGTTCAGTGATCATATCGGGAAGGTGGGCACTCTCTTGATTTCTTTTTGCTGTATAATCATTTTACCTAATCGTGTCTAGTTCCTGTTTTCAATAGATATGTTTTCAGTGTGATTTTTGGTATTTTTTTCTATATGCCTTTATTATGCTAAGGAGTTTCCTTTCAATTCCTATCTTGGGTATTTTTTTAATTAAAAATGATGTTGGATATTTCTAAAGGTATTTTTCTGCATTTGTTGGCATCATCATATGGTTATTTATTAATCTGTGTTTTGTTTATATGGGGATTACATTGATTGTTTTTTAGAATGTTAAACCATCCTTACATTCCTGGCATGAATTCCACTTGGTCATGATTAATTTTTTTTGATATAATGTTAGATTCAACTGGCCAGAATTTTATTGAGGATATTTGCATCTGTGGCCTATAGTTTTCTGTCTTTTTTTGAAATTATGTCACACTGGTTTCATAGCATGAGTTTGAGGTCCCTGTCTGTATCCTGGAATAGTCTGTATAGGATTGATAAAAACTCTTCTCTGAATACTTGGTTGAATTTTCCTTTAAAGTCATGTGGTCCTAATCTTAATTTGGAATTTTTTGATGTCCTTCTCCATTTGTTTTTTTGTTTTGGGTCTATTCAGGTTTTCTACATGGAATATAAAGTGCATTTCTAGGTATTAGGTATTAAATTGAGTAGGTAGTATATTTCTAGGTATTTGTCCATTTCTTTTAGGATACCAAATGGTCTTTGATAGTAGTGTGTTATCACTCTTTTTATTTCATTTGAATCTGATCTAATATTACCTCATTTTATCTATAATTTTAGATATTTGCATCTCTCTTTTTTTTGCTAAGAGGTTTGCCAGTTTTGTCAATCCTTTCAAAAAAAAAACATATCTTGTTGATTTTGCCTATTGTTTTGTTGCTTTTTTTTTAATTTTTTTTTTTTTTTGGTGGGGCATCACTGCCTTTGGTGGTCATGGGCGCTACCCAGTGCTGCTCCTGAGAGGCGCTGCTGGATTTGAACCGCCAAGCCTGCGGGCCGCAGTCCCACACTCAACCACTTACGCCACCGGGGCTCAGCCCCTGTTGTTTTGTTTTTGAACTCTTATTTCTGCTCTAATTTTGATGATGTCTTTTCTTCTGTGGTTGGAGGGTTTTTGTTTTTGCTCACTTGCTGGTGTTACTATGTGTACACATGTGTTGTGTGGGGAAGGTATGTTATGTGGGGGAGAGGACACCAGAGCACAAAGCACAGAAGGAGGAAATGGCAAAAATTGAATAATGGGTACTGATTATGTCTATACCAGGATGCCTGTTCAATTTGCTATTTATCAAGGTCTCCAGAGGTAAAGTAAGAGGTTTAGCTGGCTGGTTTACCTCAGGGGCCAGCAACAATCAGCTGTACCAGGGAGGAGGAGGACTCACAGAAATAGCTTGTGCAGCTGGTCAGTGGTAAAGGGGAGTCTGACAGCAAGCATGCTGTCTTCTCACTGTAAGAACCCTGGGTCTTGATAGCTTCGAAGTTTCATTTATTGCTGCCTTGTAGTTAATGAGGATATCTTCCCATGCTTGTTATCTGGTGGCCATATTCTCTTGCCCACCACTAAAACTTAAGAATATAAAAACTCAAACAGTGGTGGGATATTATAGTTTTATTTATTTTGATTTTAAAAATAATTGTATTAGAAGTTTGAAGTTACATTAAGAATGTCAAAATTAACATTTGGAATTATAACTAAAATGAAAAAATGATATGTAAGACAGGTATACATATAATTAGCTATGAGATATCCATAAGATTTGGAGATACATGCAAATGCTAGGGGATTTCAGAAAATCTGGAAAAGTAGAATTAGAATATAATAGAATTTTCCCACAAACCTTTTAAGCCCCCTCATATATGCAATGTCTTGGGACATCTTCCATCTATTAAAGTTTTGTCTATCCAGATTTATGGGCATCCAGTACAAAAAAGGAGGGGGCAAAATAAAAATGATAACTTTGCCTTGGAGTGATGGCAGAGTCAGAGAAGACCGTGCAGACGGCTGACAGATGCGAGGCGACGTATGACCCTGGAGAGAGTGGAACTCCATGGATATCCAAACCTGTGCTGTAAAGACAAGAAAGAAACAAGCTTTAGAACAATCTCTCAGCTAGGCCTACAGAATCTTCCTCAATACCTTCACTTCTTCCTCCGTACCCTTCCCTTCTAGTGACCATGCTGAATTATCTGGGAACAATCTAACTTTGCAAAGCAGATGGCTCCATCCTGTAGGAGTCTCAAAACTAAAGGAAACTGGTAGTCAAAGTGATGAATACCATTCTACTTTAGACACAGGCTTGACTGATGGATTCTCCTTCTGTCACTAGAGACTTAAGTATACAGGATTTGATCACCTTAGAAGGCAGCAGGAGTGGAACAGAAAGTCCTATGAAGGCTTTATCCCAGACTGTCAGGATAAGCAGTCGATGCAATGCCCATAGCTTAGGTGCTGCGCCGGCTTTGTGGAGGAATGAGACTGAAACATCCCTGGGTGTTGACAGGCGCTCTGGTGTAGAGAAGCAGTTCCCAGGAAGGGTCAGCAGCCTCCACCTTTCCTTCCCTCTTTATCTTCAAGTACCTGGATTTGTGGGCGATACAAAAACTGTTCGCCCATCTGAAAGGAACTCAATACAGTTCTCCAGATTTGAACAGTTTGAAGCCATTAAAATGTTTAAAATCTTGTGCCTAAACAGAAACCTTTGTGTTTGCCTTGTAACTGTAACAAGGAAAGGTCTTCCATGTTTCTTCCAGGTAAAGATAATGGGGGGTAGAGTAGATCATTCTCATATCCCAGAAGTAGCAATATCCTTTTGTGTTCTGAAATAATCTTTATTTTATTATGCATGGAATATTATCATTTTAAAACTTCAAGTTTATGAAATTTGATGGTGCTAATTTTTATTGTTTGGCTTTGGTATTTTCAGTCTTTGCATAGCGTCGCAAATATCTGACTCTCACAGACTAATTATATAGATGTTTTATAGTATTGGAAGTTGAAGAAATTTTTTTTTTTTTTTGCATCACTGCTCTCTGGTGGTGGGAGTAGGAGGCCCAGCCCCACTGCTGGAATTGAACCTCCGTCCCAGTGGTTCGCAGTCCCGCGCACAACCACTACGCCACCGGGGCTCAGCCCGAAGAAATTTTTCTGAGTAATATTTGTACATAGATCATATTCCACTACCTTCTGAAGACCAATGTTAAAAAAACTGATACTGGTCGGAATCTTTTTCCTTTATAGTTAACCTGTAATTTGCCAAAAAGTTGTAAATTAGGAGGAAGGAGGGAAGAAATCTATGATAAAATTTTTGTGTTCAGGACACTGTTTCAAAGCTCCCTTTCTGAAGATTCAGTTTATTGCATGTAAGACAGCTAGGCCCCAACCCCTGTTTAAGTGCTCTTTTGAGATTTTAAAATTTGTTGACTGATTCATACATTCCATATGAAGGTGGCCACTAATTTTCATGTCAACACTGAAATTGATCTTTTATTTGCTAGATATTCTTTGTGTGTATACTATCTCCATCAACATATTAATCTTAAATTTGTTTTTGTTTTGTTTTAAAGATGAAGCTATAATCCAAGAAGTCTTTATTCATCTATTTCACGGGTCCAAATTATAACAACTCTAAATGTTGCAGAAGTGTTAAAATCCTGGTAAGTAACTAGAGTGACATTTTGTGGTATAGCAGAACCCAGTTAACAGTGAAAATACTTTGAAACTACATAGTCAGGTGACATAAATTTAATTCTCAAAGAAAAATAACTAAAGTTTCCACTAGTAGATATGCATATATAAATTCTGATTTATTAATACAATGGTATATTGCATAGTGTTTAAAAGAAATTAACATGTGTTAAGATTAGTTTTTAGAAAGAAATAACTATTTTCTTAAAGTAGACACCAAAAATGCTCCCTTTTTACCCATAAAAATGTTGTTCTGTTAGTATTAACGAGTTACAGATTAGACAGAAAAATGGAGGTATACATTAAAATTTGGTAAATAACTCAGAATCTTCATTATTTTCAGACATTAAGGAAAGTGTTAGAAAACCTATAAGAATATAATAAAAAGTCTGAATACATGATTACTATACATATATAGATCTGTTTCCTATACCCTCTTGTATGCTCATTTCCAACCCCAATTAGAATAATGAAATGAGATACTATTCTACTATAAAATTCTTTAGAATAAACTTAATAAGAAATGTTTCAAAACCTATTATGTGAGTAGAATTTCTAACTCAAGGACTTTGACTTAAGTACATAATAGGATGCATTTGCCTGTATTTTAAGGATGTTCACTGTAGTATTTTCTTTAATAATAAAAGCTAATAACTTAATATTCAACAATAAGAATTTGGCTTCATAGTAATAATCCAATAATTTAATGAAATGTATGTATACAATAGAAAACTGTATTGTATGAACTGTACAGTTATGAAAAAAGTAAGTGCTCTCATGCAAGGGTTTCTAAAATGTTGTTAGATGCTGCAAAGCTGACTCTCACTTAAGTACAGCAGATGATACATTATTTGTATGAATATATGCCTTATTCATGGAAACATGCAACTGATATTCCTTATTTATGACCATGTTCTGTAAAGTCTATGCAAATTTTGAATCAGCAAAAACTGAACCTTTAATCCTGGGAGAAATTCAGGATTAGGTTCCTGTAAGCCTCTTTTTCACATTTTTTGTCAACAGGCCTGACCTTGTTCTTTTTTGCTTTTGATGAAAAGCACTTATGTAATCATATGTTGCAGATTTATTAACATTAAACTCATGGCCAATAACACTATCATTTATGCCTGAATGAAGATCATCTAACAACGTGTATTTTCTCTATGAGGCACTTTTACACCATTTTGAAGTTAGGGATACTGCTCAGTGCTGCAACACTATTCTTAGATTTCATTTCAAATGGCAATATCACCTCCCCAAGAGCACAAAAAGGCAAAACCTTGGTTCTAGCGAGCCTGCCCTTTCCTAGAGTGTGATAGCTGAAACAAGGAAGGAGAGCACCACTTTGTTTGACCTCACCCAGGACTGACATCCTGAGATTGTCTGCCCCCTCTATCTGTCTGTGCCCGACATAAATGGCATCACAAGGATTTCGGAGAAATTCTACATATATGAATCTGCAAATATATATGGAAGCTGTGAATAATTAGGATTGATTATATATTTTTAAATCAGGAAGAAACATATACTTCCACATATATTGTAGTACTTTTTAACTGACATGGCTTCTTGTGCCTTTAGCAAATAGAATTGAAACAGTTTCTTATTACTTATTGAATCGAAAACTCCATGTTAGTTTCCATGATCATACTGTATTAGGTATGCCCTGATTGTTGCCATATATTTTTGTTTAATTCTTAATTACACAATCTCCCACATTTTTAATATTTCTTAAGTTGTCGTATGTTGTGCAGTTGGTACTGTCTATAGCACTGCCTCTTGTCTTGCTCATGAGTGGACTTGGGGACAGCTGTGCACATGGTTTGTGCTCCAGTAGAATTACACGTGTGGCCAGTACTGCAAAGATTTAGTGTACACACTCTGAAACTTTTCTACATGCTGTCCAAAACTCTCTGCCCAACCTCTCTAATAAGGTCAAGAAAGTAAGTTATTAAAATTTACAGGATGATGTCGGATGCTTTAAGAAAAAAGCCCCAAAATAGAATATTCACTTTAAGGAATGCTGCACTATGAATTACCTTGGTGGCACAAAGTTGAAATTATGTGGACAGTTCCAAGTGATAAGAAATCACTGTGTCACCGCTCAATGGGTAGGAACCTCACCCTGTATTCTCTCAAGAGAAAAAGTTCATGGTACATTAAATAATGATGTATTATAAAATCAGTGATAGAGTAGATGTAATGTTAATAAACTTGAAGAAATATGGGCTGGATATATTAGATTACTTGAGTTGTTGAATAATTTTACTTTATGAGAGCTTATTACAGAATCAGAAGGTATTGATAACAGAAGGTACTGCTACAGTCTAAAAGAATGAGTAATGCATATGTAAAAATACTTTTCTTTCTATTCTTGTTTAATAATATTGAATTAATATTTATTGTCATGAATAGGGCATTGTTATTATGATAGTTTCCCTAATTCTGATGAGAGTCAAGAATTAAGCTTTAGGGAACTCATGTAGTCTTGGGTATTTTGATTGTTTTTCCCTTTCTGGTTTAGTTGCTTCCCTGTGTACGCCTTTGGTTCATTTTCACTCAGTTGACTTCTTTTACTTCATAATAATTTATTTACTTGGGAGGGGGGGAAAATCTACAAGACCATTCCTATATGACCTTTTCCCCCTTGTCGGCTAGTTCAGATTCCTAAGAGAGAGAAAGACAACCAAGTTGCCTCATTTTCCTTTGTATGATACACCATATCACATATCACACACAAATCACATTTTGCTGGCTACAATCTATGTGCACCTTAGTCAGCTGTACTTCGGTCAGGAGGATCCAGAGATGGACTTGTACTTTTTGACACTAGACATAGCCCTTTGGCTCATTGCCTTCTCAACTGGGAGTATGGAGAGGATTTACCTTTCGTTGGAGTGAGGGTAGATAATGTATATCTTATTTAATGTGTACAATATACATCTTACTTAATGTATCCTTTCTAGGTAAACAAATTTCTAAAGGTTGCTAATTCCAAAAAAAGTTACTCTCATGTTAATTCTCATTCATAGTGATCCTATAGGACAAGGTTGAACTTTCCTATAGGATTTCCTACACTGTAGTTTGTATATGAGCAAAATACGAGGTCTTTTCTTCTGTGGAGCTGCTGGCAGTGGAAGATGTTTCAAATTAACTTTAAGATGGAGATTCTGTACCTGTTTTCCTTTCTGAATACTTACTAATATTTGTATCCTCCATTCTATTTTGCATTATTTTCCCTTACTTTTAAAATGACATATTAATTGCCCTTTATTTGATTCAAATGTACGGTAAGAAGTAAAGTCAACATGACTCTTCAGCTGCTAAATTTCTTCCATTTCTTTTCACTTTAATGGGAAACATTTTATTCACTATATTTCTTGAGCTCCTATGTTTAGAGAATAGTGGGATAGTAACTGTAGCTTCTATAAAGTAAAAAATAACTTGTATTTTATTAATTTTTAAAAAATCATATTTATCGTGAATTAAATGAGAGGTTTGCATTTCAAATAATTAACTCTGCTTTGAACAGTTCAAACCACTCATAGACTCTTGTGTAGCTTCCCCCTCCCCCATTCTAGTTACTCTTCTCTTTCTTGTAGACCTCCATACATCCTTTGACATACGTGAACACCTATCAAACCTCTAGTCTATTGATTAATCTTCCCTTTATGTTCCCTTTGGTGTGAAAGTCTTTGTCTCGCCTCCACCCCCACCCCCACCCCCGCCACACACACCTTAAGATAGTGGTCTTACACCATATTTGACCTTTTGTGATTGGCCAGTTTCACTCAGCATAATGTTTTCCAGGTACTTCCATGCTGTGTAGGTGTTTGTGGTTTATGATTTTTTAGTGGTGCATAATATTTCATTGTGTATATACACCAAGATTTCTTTATTCATTCTTCTTCTGACGGCCATATGAATTATCTCCATCTTCTTACTATTTGAACAATGCTGCAATGAACTTGGGTGTGCGTTTACCTGTTTGTGTGCCGTGGCTTTTATTTCTTTAGGGTATATATGTAGCAAAAGTATTGCTGAATAGCGCCAAGTTTCTATTCTCAGTTACTGAGTGATATATTACTCTCCACAGTGGTTGTACGTTTTTCCATACCCACTATGAGAGTTCCAATCTCACTGTACCTTGTCCAGCTTTTGTTGTTTCTGTTTTACATGGATATTGTTCTCAGTGTAAGATGCTATCTCACTGATTTGATTCACATCTCCTGGATGACTGATGAATGTGAATATTTTTGGTATGCTTTCTAGCTATATGAATATCATCTTTGGTGAACTGTTCATATTCTTTGTCCATTTTAAATTGGGTTATTTGTCTTTCATTGAGATTTCACAGTTTTCCATGGAATTTAGAGATTAGTCCCTGTTTGTTGTCTTTTTTTTTTTTTTTTTTTAGGCATCACTGCCCTGGTGGTGGGTGTAGGAGGCCCAGCCTTTGCTCCTGTGAGCGGGAATTGAACCTCCATCCCAGTGGGCCGCAGTCCCGCGCACAACCACTATGCCACCGGGGCTCAGCCCCTGTTTGTTGTCTTGTAGCCAAAAATTTTCCTCCTGTTCATGGGTTCATTTTTTATTCACTCTTTTACAACACACAACTGTCTTATTTTTAGTAGATCTCAGTCATCTATTTTATCTTCTGTGAGCTTCCTTTGCTCTATTTGATAGTCTATGTTCTGTAAAATCCTTAAGTTTGTTTCTCTTTCCTTGTTGATTATCTTTATAACTCTAGGCCTTACATTTGGATCTTTGATTCATCTTGAGTTCATTTATACATAGGATGTTGTTTGGATCCTGTTTCCATTTTCTGCAAATAGAAGATTGATCCAATTCTTGCAGCACCATTTTTTTGGAAAGACAGTCTATTTCTCAGTTTCAGCCCAGTAAAAAATCAGTTGTCTGTAAGTGGATGAATTTATTTCAGGATTTTCTCTCCTGTTCCATTGGTCTATGTAACTATCATTGTACCAGTATCAGTTTGCTTTGATTACGGTGGCTCTGTCATAAGTTTTGAGGTTGGGAATTCAGAGCCCTCCTATTTTATTGTGCTTAAGAAGTTCATAGCTTATCCTGAGTCTTTTTCTCCTCCATATAAAGTTAGTAATTAGTTTTTTCATTTCTTTACAGTATAAGGTTGGGATCTGGATGAGAATTGCATTGTATTTATAGATTGCTTTTGGTAGTATTAACATCATAATGTTGTCTTCTTATTCAAGAACATGAAATGTTATCCCATTTATGTTGGTCTTTTTTGGTTTCTTATAATAGTGTAATTTTTTGGTACTATCTTTTGTTTCTCTAATTAGATTTATTCCTAAGAATTTCATCTTTTGTGTGGCTATAGTAAAGGTTTTCTTGATGTATGTTTCAGATGTCTCTTCCTTAATATCAGATACATTTTTTATGTGTTGACCTTGAAACTTGCTGTATTGTCAGATCTTTCTATTGCTTCAACAGTTTTTTGTTGTTGAGTCTTTGATGTTTTCTATGCATAAAATCATATAATCTGCAAATAGAGTTTCAATTTTTTTGGCCCATTTGGAATCCTTTGATTTCATGTTGTTGTCTAATAGTTCTGGCTAAGCATTCTAGCACATTACTGAATGAAAGTGGTCATATAGGGATCCTTAGCCATTTTCCATTTGCTGGAGGAGTGCATTCTGTTTTTCCCTTTTGGTCTTTGGTTTTTCACATGTGACCTTTATTATAACAACTTCTGTTGATTCACTGTTTTTGAAACACAAAGACGAAAATGTAAGTAATGAGTTTATTCTTCAGGAAGGTTATTTAGGAGAGAAAGACATGCCCTGTCTTCACTGCCACCATGCACAGGGCTACTATCTTGGTACTTTCACTTACTCATTCCTACCTATTCTTAGGCATTTTAAACCCTGGGACTGGTTTCTGCCACAGCAGGAATTATTTAAGGAACACTTAGTAAATCAGAACTATGCATGAAAAGATAGAGCTAAGTATCTTTGCCAATATGCAGGGCTAAATACCAGTTGCTTAAACTCAATCGTCATTTTCAAGTAAGTGACATGAAAAGTACATAGCTTAACAATACATATTTTTATAAGTTTAAAAAGTGTTCTCTTTTAACCTCCAATGTTCGCTTTGTAGCTCAACCATGAGCACCAACAGCAACTCCCTGGCACGTGAGTTTCTGACTGATGTTAACCGACTTTGCAATGCTGTGGTCCAGAGGACGGAGGCGAGGGAGGAAGAGGAGGAGGAGACACACATGGCAAGCCTCGGACAGTACCTTGTGCATGGTCGAGGATTTCTGTTACTCACCAAGCTAAATTCAATCATTGATCAGGTAATACTTTCTTATCCACAGGTATTTTTCTTAAGTATATTATGTGAGGGTGCTTCAAAAAGTTCATGGGAAAATGGAATTAAAAGAAAATAGAACTGTTCATAAGTTATTGAGCGTCCTATAAGTATATATAAAGGAGCCATGGTAGCCTAGTGACTTACACATCAAACTGATAATGAAAGGCTAGTCATTCCAGACCAGGAGCTGTTCTGTGAGAGAAAGATGAGGCTGTCCACTCCCATAAAAGATGTAAAATCCCAGAAATCTGAAGAAATGGTTCTTTTTCTCTATATAGGGTTGCTCTGAGCAAAATGGTCTCAATGGCAGTAGGTATAGGTACATAATTTGAGTCTCTTAGTTTTGTTTTATGAGTCATTTTGTTGTGTTTTGTTTCCTAACTCATGAATTGAACATGTTAGACCCCTCCATTTATTTTGATCTTCTTTGCAGTGTTTTGTAGTTTTTAGCATGAAGTTATTGCACGTTTTTGCTTAAAGTGATTCCTGTTCATATATTTTGTTATTATAAATGATAGTTTCTATTTTAATTTTCTTTTTTTTGGGGGGGTGGGGGAGGCATCACTGCTCTCGGTGGTGGGAGTAGGAGGCCCAGCCCCACTGCTGGAATTGAACCTCTGTCCCAGTGGGCCGCAGTCCCACGCACAACCACTATGCTACTGGGGCTCAGCCCCTATTTTAATTTTCTATTTCTTTTTTGATAATATCTAGAAAGATAATTAATTTTGTGTGTTGAGTTTGTTTCTTTTAACTGTAGAATTCATTTATTAGATTGTGAAATTTTTGTAGATTTGTTAAGATTTTCTAGGAAAAACTTATCTGTGAGTAATGACATTCCCTTCTTTTCCAATAAGTATGTCTGTTTTTGGTTTGTTTTGACTTATGCCCTGACTAGGAACTATACAAAGTCGAGTCACATTGATGATACTGTATGTCCTTCACTTACTTCTGATTTTAGGGAAAATTTCAATCGTTGTACTCTAGGTTTTTTATTAGATTTATTTATCAAAATGAGTAATTTATTTTTCCTCTCCATTTGCTAAGTATGTTTTATCATGAATAGGTGTCAAATTTTATTGAAAATATTTTCTGCATCTCATGAGACTACCATGATTTTCCTCCTTTATTATTTTAATAACAATGTACTACAAGAATTATTTTTGAGTATTGAACCAACCTTACATTCTGGAATTAATTCCCATGATTGTGATTTATTACCCACAGATACTTTAATATATTCTGAAGAAGACATTATTCTGTATAAGTTACCCAAAAATATAATTTTTAAGATTAAAGTATGGCATTGTTAATTTTTTACTCAGACCTTTACAAAGTTCTTTAAGGAAATCTTGTTCAATCTAAAAATGAACTATCCCAGCTTTTCATCTTAGCCCTAATATCAACTAGGGAGGCAACTTTTAGTAATTAATAACTTAAGACTGAAAATCATCATACATAGCAGAAAGACATTCAGTTGAATGACTTAAAGGATCCCTTAAATATTTTGTGTGTGCCCTCAGGCATACGACAGAACAGCCAAGAAAACAGAGCAATGAAGTCCCCAGGGAATACCAAAAAATAGACTTTGGAACCAGGGCGTGGCACCCCATCAGACTCAATGGCAAACACACTCAAAGGTCAACAAACAGACCTTGGACTATCCTTAGACTTTTCCTTTTTTTTTTTTTTGTGGGCATCACTGCCTCTGGGAATTGTGGGCGCTACCCAGTGCCACTCCTGAAAGCCGGGGCTGGATTTGAACTGCCACGCCTGCAGGCTGCAGTTGCGCACTAAACCTCTTACGCCATCGGGGCTCAGCCCGACTTTTCCTTTTTTTGTTGTTGTTGCTTTACTGTCTTCTTTTTGTGCATATTATTATCTCTGCAGGTCTATCTAGATAAGATAGGCGGGATAAACCATCTGGAGGAGAAAGCAAGGAACTAATGGTTCCAGGGGGACATGGGAGAGGGGGAGGCAGGGGAAAGGAAGTGGTGCTAACAAACCCAAGGACAGAGCCCCAGTGGGATAGTGGTTGAGTGTGGGACTGCAGTCCACAGGGTTAGTGGTTCAAATCCAGCAGCAGCTCTCAGGAGCAAGTCTGGGCCTCCCACTACCAGAGGGCAGTGATGCCCCTCTCCCCCAAAAAAACCCCAAGGACAAGGGAACAACAAGTGATCCAAAATCAGTGATGAGGAGGGTGTAAGAAGCCTGATAGGGCTTGATCAAGGGCAGTGTAACAGAGGAATTACTGAAACCCAAATAAAGGCTGAGCTTGATAGTGGGACAAGAGGAAAGGGAAAGGAATTAGAGGACAGAACTAGGAGGCAAAGGACATTTATAAAGGCCTAAATACAAGCATGTATATACATAAACATATTTATATATGACAATGGGGAAATAGATCTATGTGCACATATTTATAGATTTAGTATTAAGGTAGCAGATCAACATTGGGCCTCTACTCAAGTACTCCCTCAGTGAAGTAATACTTTGTTCTAATAGCTTGGCATTCCATGATGCTCACCTTCTGGACACAATCACTGAAGACAAAGCAGGCGCATAAGCAAATGTGGTTAAGAAAGCTTTTCTACTTTACAAATCTGGCAAGACCAGAGCATGTTCATGGGTACACATAAGAGCTGGAAACACAGGGAATCCAGGACAGGAAACCCCCTTAAGATAAGGTGACCAGATGTCCCACTTTTTAACAATTTAACAACGTCCCACAGCATTTTAAAATAAAATAAATGTATTACAATACTATTTTTGCATTCTATGAAAATTTTTGTTGCTCCATATTGACCAAATTTTTTATCAAGAACATCCCCCACCTTCCAGGTCAATGGTGTACCACTTAAAACTAGTCACTTTACTTGGGACCAATATTGAAAGTCGCCATACCAGGAGGGGAAGGGGAAGGTGAGCAGGGTTACTGATCACACTGATCTCCCTATCACTCCCTCCCAGGAGGATGGACAACAGAAAAGTGGGAGAAGGGACACATTGTTCAGTGAAAGACATGAAAAATAATTATAAATTACCAAGGATTCATGAGAAAGGGAGAGTGGAGAGAGGCGGGGGAGAGTAGACAATGAGAAGCTGATATCAGGGGCTTAAGTAGAAAGGAAATGTTTTGAGAATGATGATGGCAACAAATGTACTTGACACAATGGATGGATGTACAGATTGTGATAAGAGTTGTTTGAGCCCCCCCCAAAATCATTTTAAAAAAGAAAAATAATGTGTGGATTTTTAGACACATGTTCTACTAGATGTCCCTGTAAGTCATTCTAGTACTGATATTATCACTTGTAAAAAAAAAATTTATGTGTATGTGCATTAGGTGAAAGTTTAAAGAGTAAAATTAGTTTCCTGTTTAATAGTTTATATTTCCAGTGTTCGATAAAATTGATTATATTCTCTACATTGTGCTCACACTCTTCCATTTCTTCTCTGAGTTTCATATTTCCTTTTATTTGCATTTTCTACCCCACCTGGCCTTCTCATTTTGCTTTTGTACACCTATTTCCCTATTGATTCATATAATTGAGTGTTCTAAAGAACACTTTCCTCTCCGGTTTCATTGTTTACCTTATGGGCTGAAGTACTGTTTGGCTAAAGGGCGGTCACTTTGGATGGTTTCGCTTTCAGGACAGGAAGGTATCCTAGGATCATAGGCTGAGGAATTCCTCCAGTCTCTTGTCAGACAGTAAGTGTGGTCTTTGTGAATTTGATTCCCTCCCCTTTCCCCCTAATCCGGACCTTCTCTTGTGATTCTATTTAGCTCGTTCTGTAATGGTAGCCAAAATAACCCTGTTGGGGTCATGGTTTTGTGTTGGGTAAATACAAGGTCAGTAGTTTGAAACCACCTGTCAGCTCTGAGGGAGAAAGACGGGGCTCTCACTCCCATAGAGGGTTATGGCCTCCGAAGCTCACACAGGCAATTCTACCCTGTCTGATAGGGTTGCGACGAGAATGGACTCTCTGGCAGGGAGTTTGGGTTTGGGTTTGGTCACCGTAGCCAGGCACCATCTAGTTCTTCTGGTCTCATTTCATCTTTGGACTGTTTGCCCTCTACTAATAGTTGTATCTTTTTTTTTCCTTCTGTATTGATGTTCCCTTTTCTACATTGCTTTTGAAAAATGCAGACATAAAAATAGGAATGCATCGCTCATTTCATAGCTTGCATACAACTTAAAAAAGGCCAAAGTTATAAATTCAAATACAATAACAAAAAAAGTATAATTTAAATGAACAAGCTGAATTAGATGTGATGGATGAGTCTGTTTGCTTGGAAAGAATTCCATGCTCACACTTACTCTGACAAGATCTTTTCGAGTTTGACTTGCCTGCATTCCCTTGCGGAGACTAGATGACACAACAGGCTTGGCTACTGATAGCAAGGGTGGCAATTTGATACACCCCCACCCCACCCCCCCAACCACACTGAGGAAGAAAAATCTGGTGATGCTTTCCCAAATAAATGGTAATTGTGGTTTGCTACTATTACAGCTGCTAAGTCAGTTCTGACTCACAGAGACCTGCTACATGACAGCATGAAGTGCTGCCCACTTCTAAGCCATCCTAACAATCACTGTCACATTTGAGCTTATTGTTATAGCCAATTGGTCAGTGACATTTGATTTATTTTATCTAGTTCCACAGTTTCTGTTCACACACATACCTTTTGTATGCATGATTGGTCTAGCATGGATGAAAGAACCTGGATGATACTGACATCTCTACTTCTTGAAGTAATTAAGAGTTTGGTGGCAGTAGAAATCAGGCAGTCATAACTCAAAACAATAGATAGACCATTGAATTGTTTTCCTTAATGCCCATACTAATAACTGAGAACTATGAGTTTATCAGCTTATTGTAAAATGTAGAGCAATAGGAAAAAACGGTTTTTTTCCCCTTAGATTTTGTGATTTGACAGTTTGAGCAGGGCTCAGCCGGGATGGCTGCCAGTACTGCATCTGGTATCAGCTGAGCTTGAAAATTTGCAGAAGTTATCAGACTAGCTGAGGGCTGTTAGATGGGGCTGTTAGCGTTACTGTCTCTGTCCTCATCTGCAAAGCTCCTCATCTTTTAGTAGTTCACACTCAGCTTCATTATTTGATGATGGAAGCTTTAAGCTTTCCAAGAGGGAAACTGCAAGGCCTCTGGAGACCAAGACTCTGTCTCATTCTACTGGCTCAAACAAGTCATAAGTCAGCCCACATTCAAAAGCAGGGGAAATGGATTCTAATGCTTGATGACAAGGAGCGTACATAATGTATGACTGTGTTTAATCTACCGTACTCTCTGTTCTGGCCACAGTTACTTGCACTCCTCTCACATTCATTCTCTTCCAGGAGTTACATCTACCATGACATCAGGCTCCAAGTCCATGATCTCATAGCAGATCTGGAAACAAGTGACACTTCCAGATTCAGTAGTTTTCATTGTAGCTTCTCTTCATTGAGAGACTTGTGAACAAGAAAGATACGTAATCTGCTACCTGACCTCTCATCTTCCTATATACTATGTACAATGATGAGATGGGAACAGAATAACTACCACAGGTACTTGTCTCAAGAGACACATGGTAGTCACTGACCCAGACTGTTATGTCAGAAGTTCTGTCATGCACATATTTGGGAACCAGTGATATGCTTTTGCCATGACTTTGCCCTCTGAGGCCTTTTCTTCTCCTTAACAGATGCCCTCTCCTTTGCCACTTTCTCACTATGATTACTGTATGCAGAAAGATGAGGCTCTAAAGGTCTCTTCCCTTTGAACTATTTCATTCTCTTTTAGTCCAAGGTATTCGTATTGGTTTTAATTTAGTATGTTTTACATACATGTTTTAGTACAACTTTCTTGATAGTGCTGGATGTTTCCTTTGATATCTTAATGGCATTTACTACAAAATCCAAAAGCCATATCTGTAAATATTTTTAAGGCAGACCACTCTCTCTTTTGGGCTTGTCAGGCTGGTATGGAACAATGTCTTCAAGATTCTTACTCATACTTTTGTCTAGCTGTCAGGGTCTACTAAGTACCACCGTTAGCCTGTACAGCAAAGTCCTTTAATGGCTCGGTGTTACTAGGGGGTGGAGGGGGTGGTGGATGTGTTTGTGGGGTGGAGTGGAGAGTAGGGCAGGTGGAGAACATTGCAATCTTTAGGCAAAACGCTGCTGCCTCCAGTACTGTTCTCTTCAGCACCACACCCCACTCTCTCTGTTAGTGTGCAGATAAGAATGGTTTTGCATTTTAAAAGGATTGTTTGGGGAGGGGGGGTCGCCATGGGACCCACAATAAATGTATAACCAAGACTAGATATGGCTTTCTAAAAAACGCACTGTCACAGAATCTATTCCAAGTCATAGTGAAGCTGCAGCTCAGAGTAAGACTGCCCCTGTGGGTTTGTGAAACTGCAAGCCTTCTACTTTCCCCGAGAAATGACGGGTGATTTTGAACTGCTAACCACTATACCAGCAAACCTAAAGCACTTGCTACTCACCTCTGTATGCAAACAGTTTGCCTCCACCCCGGTCAAATCCAGCAAGACTCATTAGCACAATTGTCATATTACAATACAAATGACATTTGAGAAGATTTGGTATTTTTTAAAATAATTCTGGGGCTGAGCCCCGGTGGCGTAGTGGTTGTGCTCGGGACTGCGGCCCACTGGGATGGAGGTTCAAATCCAGCAGCAGCTTCACAGGAGCAAAAGCTGGGCCTCCTACTCCCACCACCAGAGGGCAGTGATTTAAATCCAAATTAAAATAATTCTGAATACAAATTCAAAAGAGAGGGCTTCCTTTGTATGACAAAGAATTAATATTTTTAAATAGGAGCTCTACAACAGGACCAATATAATAGTAACTGTCTATTACTTTTTGATTCATTACCATGTTTTTAAAAATATGCAATAGTAGAATGAAATATAAAATTAAAAAGCACTAAATGTGGGAAAAGTGAAACAATCAGAATATAATATTTTAAATGAGGGCTGAGCCCCGGTGACGTAGTGGTTGTGCGTGGGCCTGTGGCCCACTGGGATGGAGGTTCAATTCCAGCAGCGGCTCCACAGGAGCAAAGGCTTGGCCTCCCACTCCCACCACCAGAGGACAGTGATGCCAAAACAAAACAAAACAAAAATGCAATTATTAAGTGAAATTTTCTATAGGCCAGACAGTCTAAGCCAGGGGGATGGATCTGTTGATGGCATCCATTAGATGGATACCAGGAGGACATCCTCCCACCCCCAGTCTTTGGATACTATGTATGTATTTAGGGCAGTGAAAGATTAAACTAGAACTTGATTTGAAGCAGAGGGGTGGCAGTTCAGGTTTGCTGGGATGTTCACAACTGAAAGAAAAAGATGTGAAGACTTACTTATGACAGCCTTGCCTATGTGGTTTCTTGAGCATTAAACATGATAATTGTCTCTGGAAATAGAAGATAACCTAAAAGTTATTGGTCCAGAGGTTAGAGATCATCATAATGTACTGTGAAGCAGAGAACTGTTCCCTTCTATTGGGTGTGCTCCCTCTCAGGACGGCAGTGGAACAAAAATACAACCTGAGTGATCCAGGGTTTCTAAGAACACATCCTCATGAAATGGGACAACAGACTTGAAATACAGAGGATTCAGAAGTCCTGAGAGGGAAACAGTAACCTTGATTTGGTGTGGTAGGAAATACCCTATAGAAGAGATGTTGCCTTAGTGTGGGAACCCCTAGGACATGAGAGACCTGAGAGGCCTTCCAGACCATTGGCAGTGGGGTCAGCAGAGGCCAGGAGGAAGGAATGCTGGTTGACAGCACCCCGAGGATTTGCCAGTGTACTGCTGCACACCCAGGGATAAATGCTCTTTTAAGGCTCGTTTGTCTGCAGCAATTCTCACAGACCCTTGAGGTTTCTGCAGGTCTCTCTGAACAGAGATTTTTTTAATTAGTTCATCTTCTAAATCTATTACACAGATGCAAATTAAGAGAATTCTTACTGGATGACATGCATAAAATCATGTACATTTTTATATGATCATGAGCATTTTTCCTAGTATCATAAAATGTTGAGGTGTGCACTGTGTGTACTATATGTAGAAATCTTATCCAGATACCCTTTTAGTCTTATTCATTTAGAAGTAAACCAAGTGGGAATGATGCTATTTTTATTTTGAATCCAGAATCTAAAGTCATTAATTCAGTAAAGGTGTGTTGAACACCAACTATGAATCAGACATCGTTGTTCTTAGATGCCACCCAATGGGTTCCAGCCACCTAGACCAATACACCTGGCCTACAGCCACCACACAGCTATGACTGGAGGCTTGCATGTTGTTATAATGTCAAACTTTCAGTGCAACTTCCAGACTGATAATCTAGGATGAAAGACCCGTTGGTTTGCTTGTAGAAATCAGCCACTGGAAATCACAGTGGTTCCCTCTACAATGATCTCAGGGATGGCTTAAGATCAAGCATACTTTACCACATCATGCATGGGATCAATATTAATTGGGCACTTCAAAAAGCCCCAAATTTGTTATCTTAGTGCATCATAACTTAGAAATCAGAATCCCCAAATATCAGTTTTTCGTCTCTATGTATCCTGTTTATAATCAACTTCAAGTTATTTCAATGTTACCTTGTATCAGGAGGCTTCAAAAAGTTCATGGAAAAGGACTTAAAGGATAATGCCTTTATACATGAACTTGTGCAGACTCTCGTTGTCTCACCCCAACTATAAAGGAATCATGAGTGTGCAACGGGTTCGAGATTGGGCTTCTACAGGAAAGGTCGGCAGTTCAAAGCCACCAGTCACTTAGTGGGAGAAAGATGAGACCCTTTGCTTCCCTTGGAAACTCTAAGGAGAAGTTTTATCTGTTCTGTAGGGTTAAGAGTTGGAACTGAGTTGACAGCAGTGAGTTTTGGTTTTGATCATTCCCTCTTCAGACCCTCATCATCTCTCATCCAGATTCTTATAGCTGCAGTGTTGCTCTCTCTCCCTTGCAGTTTCTGTCCTGATACAGTGCCTAGAGTCATCTTCTTAACTGCCCCACCCTGATCTCTTTCCATTGCGAGGTGTGAGAGATTCAATTTTGTTAAGTCCACAACCATCCATATGTAGGTTTCATCTAAGTCTAGCCCAAGTCCTATGTCCACATTTCTAAACTAATAATGATTATGTTCCAAACTCCTAAAACTGAGTGCCTGTATCGCACCTGGATACTTACTCCTGCCACATACCTTCTGTAGTCCTTTGTGTATGTGTAATTTATGTACCCAGTGAGAGGATCACAACTTCCCTAAATAGTAAGATAATACTTTTGGTGACCCTGGTGTGCATCCAGTAAAAATTTATTAGATTACTTTCACTAATTAGTTTTTTCCCTCTCCAATAGATATTCTATCAGTTTCCCTTTTAAAAGTTGTCTTATCTGAGTTTTACATTTAAGTACTTGAGGACTTTACATTTTCCTAGTTACTTCATGCTATTTTGCTAAAGACTAGGGCTTAGTTGTTCATTTTCACCCAGTGAATTTGTTCTTTTGTAGGTGAGGAATTCTCTCAGTGTGCGTGGTGGTGATAATAACAGCTATTTTTGGAGATATCATCACGAACATGCTAAATACCATCAAATCCTCTTACATTCTTCTGTAATTGAAAGAGTATAAATTAAAAGTCTCACAGCTTTAATTGCATTTAAAATAGGCCGATTCTTAGCTCCTCAAATAGAGCTGCTGAAGAAGAAGGACTTTAGGCTCAATTTAGAATAAGGCCTTAAGAATTGGCATGTCTCATATGCTCAGTACATGAAAGACTTGTTTCTGATACAGGCATTAACATGTAGAGAAGAACTCCTCACTCTGCTTCTGTCACTCCTGCCACTGGTGTGGAAGATCCCTGTTCAAGAAGAAAAGGCAACAGGTATGTTTCTTTCCCTTAACTTACCACTTTCTTTATCAAAATCCCTTTGGGGGGGGGGGGTGGAATCTAATTAAAAAAGATACTTCTGCCTCAAAGATGATAGAAACTTCACATTCAGAGCAGAATATATGAGGAGACTTAAAAAAGCTCATAGAAAAATTCCATTATCTTTTGCTTCCATTTCCCACAATCTTTTGAAAGTCACTTCATATTAGTGGAGTTTATCAAATATTTCATCTCAAAAATATTTTAGCTAATATTTTTTCTTCCAGTAATACAAAAATTAGGTTTGAAAGGGGATGATAGTTTTTAAATTTCTGAAGAAGCAGAGCAATTTTATAAAAGTAGCAAATCTAAAGAGGCAACCAACAGAAAAATGAATGATGAAAATTTTTGAAGAATTAAAGATAGCTTTGCTTATTTAAAATACTGCTACCAGGGCTGAGCCCCGTTGGCGTAAGTGGTTGAGTGTGGGACTGCTGCCTGTGAGCTTGACGGTTCAAATCCAGCAGTGGCTCTCAGGAGCAGCACTGGGTAGCACCACCACCACCAGAGGGCAGTGATCCCCCCCTCCCAAAAAATAAAATAAAATACTGCTACTTTGTACTCATGCTCAAATGATTTCTCTGTTTACTTTCATTTCGTTTCTCTTGTGTTACTTTTAGAGAGACGAGTAGTATTTTTCCAAGGAAATGTAGAATCTTTACATCTAAGGGAGAAAAATGAGGCTTTCTACCCCATAAAGAGTAAGAGTCTTGGAAACCCACAAAGGCACTTCTACCCTGTCCTATCGAGTAGCTCTGAGGCATCAACTCAAACCCAGTGGGTTTGAAAGGAGGCCAATATATATTTTGAATATCTAATTTTAAAAAGATAACTTCCATGTAATAGTGTATATTATATATGATTATAAGTACATCAATCTTAAGTGTTTCTGGAATATATAAACAGTGAGCTATTTTAAATTTAAGCCTTCCGAAAAAAAATTTAAGCCTTCTGTTTAGAATATATTCTTCTATATTATATTTCAATACCAAATATGTTTTTCATAATTTTCTGTTATGAGATTCTCCTTTTAAAAAGGTAACTAAGTGCTTGTAATTTTTTATAATTCTCTATTTATTGATTCACAAAGTCTCTGCTTTTATATTTTTCCCCTGATTTGATAAAATTCACAAATTATTGATCTTTCAAGATATATTTTTCATGTCCTTTTGGGAAAGTTGCCTGCCTCTTTGTTCTCTTTGTAATTAAAGCACAGATCTTTTATTTCCAATTTTTATTCATTCTGAATTTCAGTATTATTTTAAGATGGCTACATATATTTGCAAAAGAAAAGACTGATTCCCATATCTTTTTAGTTAGTGAAGAGGGTTCATTCTTCCCCCAAGAAAGAGTCTCCTGCAGGCCCCGTTTTAGGCACTGAGGGGGGCAGTGATGCGTGCTGGTTCCAAGGTCACTGGGTGGCAAACTCTGCTCACTAAATATTTTGAAAATATTCTTCTGACCTCAATTTTTGGGAGACATGTAGAGTCCTTCGGATGAGTTCCAAGTAACGTTGAAGACTCTGAAACGTTCTGAAGTCATCGTAGATGTCTGTCAGTGCAGACACACAGTGTTTGAAACTGTCATTTGCATCTGTGACGCATTTCGTGACACCGTTGGAAGGGATCTGTGAATGGTGTGGATAAGAGAGCCAATAGTAACAGCAGTAAACAGCGGATCATCCTTCTGCATGGGAGTTAGAAGACAAAATACGATAGAACTCAGATTTCCTTTCCTACTTCTGATTTTCGTCATTGTTTCCCAAATCTTCCTGTCGTCTCTGAGGGAATACCGCCTTTTGTTTAGAGTAGGGAGGCTGGTGGCATGGTAGGTGCCCCACGTGGCTGCTAACGGGAAGGTCAGCGGTTTGGAAGCATCAGCCTCTGCTGGCAAAAGCGGAGACTTTCGAGTCCCCTATGCAGTCACAGTCTTGGAAACCCGGGTGGACAGCTCCGTTCTGTCCTCCAGGGTCCCTGCGAGTTGCAGTCACATTGGATGGCAGTGGGGGTGGATTTTGTTTTCTCGTTGGCTAGAGCGAGAGCACCTATGTGGAAGAAAATTGACCCAGGAATGTAGCAAATGCCTTTAAAGAAAATCATCCTTGAAGTAAAAGGATAGTGAAGCTAGACTCCGGGAATGGATAATAAATAAGGGAATGATCATGTGTAGAAACTGAAATTTTGGGGGGCTGAGCCCCGGTGGCTTAGTGGTTGTGCGCGGGACTGCGGCCCGCTGGGACGGAGGTTCGATTCCAGCAGTGGGGCTGGACCTCCTACTCCCACCACCGGAGAGCAGTGATGCCCCTCCCCCCCCAAAAAATAAAAAAATAATAATTAAAAAAAAAAAGAAACTGAAATTTTTAAATATATGGAGGAATTCTAAGTTTTTCTCTTTCTTTTATTAGATTTTAATCTACCGTTCTCAGTTGATGTAATTCCGGCCAAGGAAAAGAATGCAAGTTGGCAGCGATCTACTCAGGACAAATTATATTTAGAAGAAAGCATTCCATCTGGTCAGGTTCCTACCAGAGTAAATATTTCTCAGAAAAGCAGACGCCAACGTAAAATCACCCATCGCTACTCGATAAGAGATGCAAGAAAGACACAGCTCTCCACATCAGATTCAGAAGCCAATTCAGATGAAAAAAGCATAGCAACAAGTAAGCATAGGAGGTCCCATTTGACACAGCATTATGCGACACAGTCTTCTAAAGAAGACCACTGTGTAGCAAAAGTTGACCATTCAGTAACCAAAGAACAGACTCCTCTTGCTACGATGGCTTTAGAAAATTCCCGAGAGGTTATTCCAAGACAGGAGTCAGACTCTGACATTTTAAGTGAGCCAGCTGCGTTGTCCATTATCAGTAACATGAACAATTCTCCATTTGACTTATGCCATGTTTTGTTATCTTTATTAGAGAAAGTTTGTAAGTTTGACATTACTTTGCATCATAATTCTGCACTAGCAGCTAGTGTGGTGCCAACACTGACAGAATTCCTAGCAGGGTTTGGAGATTGCTGTAATCTCAACGACCCGTTGGAAAATCCAGTGGTTTCTACAGGCTGGACTGAAGAACCGGTGGCTTTGATTCAAAGGATGCTGTTTCGAACTGTGCTACACCTTATGTCAGTAGATATTAGTGCTGCAGAGATGATGCCAGAAAGTCTTAGAAAAAATTTAACTGAGTTACTTAGGGCCACTTTAAAAATTAGAACTTGCCTGGAAAAGCAACCTGATCCTTTTGCGCCAAGGCAAAAGAAAACACTACAGGAGGTTCGGGAAGATTTTGTGTTTTCAAAATATCGTCATAGAGCCCTTCTATTGCCTGAACTTCTGGAAGGAATTCTACAGATTCTAATCTGTTGTCTTCAAAATGCCGCTTCGAATCCCTTCTATTTCAGTCAAGCCATGGAGTTGGTTCAAGAATTCATTCAGCATCATGGATTCAATTTATTTGAAACGACCGTTCTTCAAATGGAATGGCTCATTTTAAGAGATGGCGCCCCTCCTGAGGCTTCAGAACATTTGAGAGCCTTAATCAGTGGTGTGATGAAAATAATTAGCACGGTCAAAAAAGTGAAATCAGAGCAACTTCATCACTCAGTGTGTACACGAAAAAGGCACAGACGCTGTGAGTATTCTCACTTTATGCACCATCATAGAGATCTCTCCGGTCTTCTGGTGTCAGCTTTTAAAAACCAAGTTTCAAAAAACCCCTTTGAAGAGACCGCAGATGGAGACGTGCACTATCCCGAGCGGTGCTGCTGCATCGCAGTGTGTGCTCATCAGTGCCTGCGCCTGCTGCAGCAGGTGTCCCTGAGCAGCACGTGTGTCCAGATCCTGTCTGGCGTCCGTAGTGTCGGGATATGCTGTTGTATGGATCCCAAATCAGTGATCATTCCTTTGCTCCATGCTTTTCAATTGCCAGCACTAAAAAACTTCCAGCAGCACATACTGAATATTCTTACCAAACTTCTCTTGGACCAGTTGGGAGGAGCAGAGTTATCTCAAAAAATTAAGAAAGCCGCTTGCAATATTTGCACAGTGGACGCCGACCAGTTGACCAAGTTAGAAGGAATATTGCAGGAAAACTCAGGCGACACTGAACCGTCATCAACTTTGTCCAGTCCTTCTTACAGATGCCAAGGAATCCTGCCCAGCAGTGGGTCAGAAGATTTACTGTGGAAATGGGATGCTTTAGAGGCTTATCAGAACTTTGTTTTTCAAGAAGATAGAGTACATAGCATACAGATTGCCAACCACATTTGCAATTTAATTCAGAAGGGCAATGTAGTTGTGCAATGGAAATTGTATAATTATATATTTAATCCCATGCTCCAAAGAGCAGTTGAGTTAGCAAGTCATTGTCAACACCAAAGCACGGCAGCAGCTCGGACTCACGTACATATCCATCACAACCAAAGTTTGCCTCCCGAAGTGCTTCAGATTTATTTAAAATCTCTACCCCTCCTGCTTAAGTCCAGGTTCGTATGTCTATGTGTTTGTGATCAGGTCGTGAGTGTGTGATGAAGTGCATGCATTTGAACTTCTAATCTTATGAATTCCAGGACTTCATCATTGCTAAGACGCTTTACACTTTTTACTTTACTAGGATTTAATTTTGATATAACAACAAAAATACCATATTTTCAGCTCTTCCATTGTCAGAAAAAAAATTCTTTCATCCATCTGCATGTCTCCATCAATCTCTGTTTACTGCTGATGTCTATATGTCTGTCCTATATTTCTCTGTGTTTTTATTGGTTGATTATAGTGGACAGGATAAAACAATTGATTTCAATTTCCTAGTGGAAAAAAAGTCAAGTTTTAAAATATGTTCTGAAAAAAGAAAATGGAAGCAACACATATTCAACAGTGAGCGAGGTTAAGTTATCTTACTTGTTGGAACATTAGTTTTAGCTATTCAAAATAACACAAAGATTACATCGGAGTATGCGAAAGTGTTTTTAATAATGTACAGGTCGCAATTTTTAATTTGAAATGTGGTACACTTATTTATAACTATGTAAAATTTGTACATATATAAAATTATAATTGTGTGTTGAGGCAGAAGAACTAAGGAGATGATTATTTTTTAAATATTAAATCTATATTTTACCCAAAAAGATATGTAGAAAAATTAGAAACACAAATAAACTAAAATAAGATTAAGATAACCTGCAATTCTACCAGTGAGTTTCCAAACATCTAATGGTTACATTTACTAAATTAAAAATATGATATTATTTAAAATTGCTTTTGCTTTGTTTTGGTTTTTTGGGATGGATCACTGCCCTCTGGTGGTTGTGGGAGCTACCCAGCCTTGCTCCCGGAGAGCTGCTGCTGGATTTGAGCCTCCAAGCCAATGGGCCACAGTCCCGCACTCAACCACTACACCACCAGGGCTCAGCCCTAAAATTGCTTTTGATAAGTAATCTGCCCTTTCAAATGAGTACATCACCATTTAAAAAGCTTACATTAAAACAAATCAGCCATTTAATTTGTGGCATTATTTGTCCATATTAGTACAGTTACTTAAAACCTTAATATTAAATCAATGCCTTATGTACCTTTAATTCGGATGTTATTTAAATTAAACTATAGTTTAAATTAAAACTGAATTTGATTAGAAAGTTTTGTAACTCTTGGGAATATTTATGGATAACCTGGATTTTTGTAAATAAGAACTCGCTGAGCTGATGAATAGTAAAGTTATTATTGGATTCTCAACATCCTGGTGTTCCATGAGGCAGAGAGAGAGCTGATCATCTGCAGCTCTGGGATTTGGTTCCTTTTCTCTCTGAGTACAGATCTAAGGCCAGCAAAAAGTCATTAATTAATCAATCTGGAAATAAATGTATGGCCCTGGTGGCATTTAACACTTATGTAGAATGTACCCCTGGAGAAAAAATGGTTTTGCTTGGATTGCTTTTGCTTGGAATGCATGTAAGTTTTTTAAAATCAGTCATATATTAGGCAATATTCGAAGAAGGGTGTGAAAAGTAATTAGAGATTCTAAGTCAGAAATTTAGCCAAATAAATTATGTAGTGTTTAGTCTATACCATAAGCAGTAATGGTGTATTAAGTACATATTTTTAAGTGATAATGCTATATGTAAACTTTTATATTTTTTTCTCTCACAGGGTAATAAGAGATTTGTTTTTAAGTTGTAATGGAGTAAGTCAAATAATTGAATTAAATTACTTAGACGGTATTCGAAGTCATTCCCTAAAAGCCTTTGAAACTCTGATCATCAGCCTAGGAGAACAGCAAAAAGATCCCTCGATTCCAGGGCCTGATGGGCTCCACAGAGAGCGGACGGTACCATCGCCTTTAAATGTAGGCACACCTGTCCATAGCCAGCAAGTCTGTTCCGATTCTCCTCGGAGTCTCCGCAAGTTTTATACTGACCTCAAAGAGGCCTATCCAAAGAAATGGAGGACCGTGGAGCAGGATATTCATATCAACACAATCAACCTGTTTCTCTGTGTGGCATTCTTATGCGTGAGTAAAGAAGCTGAATCAGACCGGGATTCCGCCAATGACTCGGAAGATACTTCTGGCTATGACAGCACGGCCAGTGAACCTCTGAGTCATATGCCGCCATCCTTACCCCTGGAGAGCCTGGCCTTGCCGGCTCCTGAACACATGCACCGAGCAGCAGACATTTGGTCCATGTGCCGCTGGATCTACATGCTGAGTTCCGTCTTCCAGAAGCAGTTTTGTAGGCTTGGTGGCTTCCAGGTATGTCATCGATTGATATTTATGCTAATACAGAAGGTATTCAGAAATCATGGGGAGAGGCAAGAAAAAAAGGAGGAAGGAATAAATGTGAATGAAAGCCAAGATTTAAACAGACCTCCTCACTGTGAAATAGCAATAGAGGGAAATGTATCATCTTTGGCAGTAAAAACTGATCCTGCACTACCAGAACTGAGAAGTCTAAAAGAGGATGTGGATGGTTTGAGCAAATCAGAGCCACAGCACGCGTCTCCCACGAGTGTGGGACAAATGTCAGCCACGGAAGCTACTCCCCAGAAAGCAAAAGGAATCCCAAGCCAACACAGGGAGAACTCGCTTCAGAGCGTGCGCCTTTTGGAAGCCCTTCTGGCCATTTGTCTTCATAGTGCTAGGACTAGTCAACAAAAGATGGAACTGGAGTTACAAAACCAGGTAATAATTTGTCGTTTGTCCAGCTTTTATGCAGTATTGATTTTTTTTTTTAGAGTTTCAACTCAAACTATCTATTGTTCAGTATTCCTGTTTTTAAGTTTGAAAAGTTCCTTTATGCTTAGCCCAGCACCTGACATTGTGGAGGGCACAAAGAAGAAGATAACACCGCTCTTGACCATTTGTAGTGAAAATGTCAAATTCCATGCCCAATAGTCACCAGCCTTAAAAAATCACCATTTATACGTTAAATGTCAAAAGAGTAATAGTGGTGATGGTTTCACAAGTTTCCAATCTTGGTGTGATACTTAGGGGCAGGGGTGTGTGTATGCCCTGACTATCCTCTTTACCAACGGATGCATCTCTACTTGTGATGGGCCTTCATCTGGTTCTGAAGACTTGCCTTTATCCGAGGGGAGACATCTCTCCGCACCTGGAAATGATGCTGACAAGCACTGACTGGTGGGTCTGAGAGCCAGGAGACAATTGCTGTGGGAGAGTTCGGGCTCCAGAGGTTCACGTGGGATTAGGCTAAGACCAGTCTTCGCCTGAAACTACATCTTTACCTAATTTCTTACCCTGACCTGTTGTTTTTACTTCACAGCCCTGAGAACACATCTTCTTAGTAAATCACTTACATGAGAATCCTCAGTCTTTGGTCTTGCTTCTCTGGAACCTTTGACTATGGCGGACCTCTTCTTCCCTGACTAGCACACCCTCTCTTTTTCTCTCTGTCAGCAGGCTCTCCCCATTGTTAGTTCCCATCGCCATATTGGCTCCTGCCTGAAAAGTCAAGATGCATCCATGTTGCTTACAGTTGACATCCGTACTCCTTAACAATGGCCTTCTAGGTCTTGCTTTCTCTTCCTGCTTTAAAGCCAATAACAGCTAGAAATCTTTTAGTTATTTAAAAAAAATCGTTTTATTGGCCTATGCCTCATATATCCCACAATTTAATAGTTCAATCGATTTCTGCCAGATTCACACAATCATTTTAATACTCATTTTCATTTCATATTCATCACTATTAGCTCCTCATGACTCCCCATCCTCCCCTGCCATGCCACTCTCTAGTTACTCTCTCTAGGTCTATTTATCTTGGGTTTCATATGCAGAAAATCACACGAAACACAAACAGGAAGCAAGCAAAAAAAAGAAACAAAACCAACAACAGTGACTAAAGCAGGAAAACCTCAATTAAAACAAAAGTGGAACATATTTAAAATGGAAACAACTTTAAAATGGGTCAAAAGGGAAATCAAATAATAAGCTATTAACACTTTAACCTAATTACATCTGCCATACCAATTTTAAAATGCTCTGTGTCTGACAGCAAAGCTATTCAAAAGCATGGACTTTGGCCCGAGGGAATTCACTGGAGACTTAATCTATGTGGGAACCCTGTAAGTGAATTTTGGGCTTCCATTGTCTTCTAATGTGGATGTTCACAATTCAAGCCCCAATACTACACACTTCCTTCCCTAGCCTCATTTCCCAGGCACCAATGTCCATGGCACAGTTTCTTATCCATCTTTATGGTCTCATCACTTACACAGGAATTTAGGCAAGTCACAAGAAGGGAACACATGAGCCAGAGATGGAGAGAAAAGAATTAAAAGGGATTCACTGAAACTTCACGAATCTCTAAGAAAAAAGAATTTTTTAAATCTACAGATGGTTAATGAAAAATCTGAATTTTCAAGGAATCTTCATTGTGTATGATGAAATTAATTTTGTATGCAATTTAATTAAAGTATATTGAAATTTAAAAACCAAAATAAATAAAATATTTGATAAATCTTATTAATTATAACAGTGAGATTCTATGTGACTTAGATATTTACATGATCATTTTGCATTCATAACTGCATATAAATGGACTAGTTACTTGCTTATAAGTTTATTTTATCATTGTGTAATTTCTTAAAAGTCATATGATTAATATTCTTAGTCTCTTTCATTTTACCTTAGAATTTGTCTGTGGAAAATATATTGCTTGAAATGAGGGATCAGCTTTCCCAGTCAAAGGTGATTGAGACAGATTTAGCAAAGCCTTTATTTGATGCCCTGCTTCGAGTTGCCTTGGGGAACCATTCAGCAGATTTTGAACATATTGATGCTATGCTTGAGAAGGTATGAGTAACTGACCAGTGCTGGGGCAAGTATACCTCACTATTATTATTTGGGTCTGACAAAAGAAGCAGAGTCCATGGAATGAGATGAGGACACTGATTAATGTGACTAGAGCATGGGGAGCAGGATTTCCTTCAGTGGGTTTGATGGATCCTTTCTGTATCATCTGAGCCAGAAAATATCTAGTCTTTTCCCTGTCTAATAAAAATAGAGTGATATGATATCTATATTAGCTCCCAATAACATTGTTTTGGGGAGAGAAATCGGTTTAGTAGGAGAACAGTATGCCCTGGCGTCTTTCATCTCATCTGAAAAGTTACTGAGAGTTACTCTCAATATTTTTTGATTAGATAAGTCTTGCATAAATGGGTAGTTTATTAAATGGTAATTCAGAGATTATTAATTCAGACAAAGTCCTGCTATTTAGCCCAACATTGGTACAAATAATATTTGCATAATATTTTACTTTAAATTAAACTCTGCAACATTAATACGAGTGGTATCTTACAGAACATAACAAAATTTTATTTTTTGTGTGTTATGGAGTAGTTTTTCCCTGCCCCGTAGAATCAATTCTGATAGTGAGTTGAGTTAGTGTTTTCCAGTTCCTTAGTCTAGCCATATGATGTTTTAGAATGCTTTTCCATAATATGTTATTTTTGTCATAACATAAAACTTCCCCAAATAGCTACTAATCATACTACTGAACCAGTTGACTGACTGTAAATAAAAACCAGTGTCTTCACATTGGCAACATTTTAAAAAAAGTTTCATGCTACAAATTATTACACAGGAAGATAGTGCTAAAACTTGATTTCTGAGATGCTCGTTTATAGATAATTGCATTGTAAAATCTGAAATTTTTCACGTCTTGTCTGGTTATTTAATATACAGAACAAAAATTCTATGAAAATATTTTCTGTAAATAAATATATAGAAATAATATATAGTAGTCAGCATTAAGTGTTTGACTAGACATTGTGTTTAGTGATTTCCTATTTGTGTAACTAGAATGAAATTTCTTAGATTTATAGTAAGACTAAAATGATCTATAGTTTAATCTTTTAGGAACTTTCTTTTCCAAGATGTTAATCAAGTTGTATGAGAGGTTCTGGGAAAATTTTCTGAGTGTAGTTCATAATCAATAATGGATAATATTAATTACTAAGATTGTTATCCTAACGAAAACATTGATGATGTCCTTAAAATGACTTTAGAGCAATCAGAGTTTTATTAGTAGAAATGGAAAGAATCTCCACCTTTCATTTTGTTGCTCTTATAGAGCCACCATTTTGAGGAAGAATTGTCAGCTCAACCTGGAGACTTATCAGAAGAAGCTGAGGACTCTCCGTGCTGTAGTTTTAAACTTTGGGTTGAAGAAGAAGGTTATGAGGCAGACAGTGAAAGCAATCCCGAGGAGAGCGAAAGCCAGG
This sequence comes from Nesogale talazaci, assembly GCA_004026705.1. NCBI lineage: Eukaryota > Metazoa > Chordata > Mammalia > Afrosoricida > Tenrecidae > Nesogale > Nesogale talazaci. The sequence continues at coordinate 61,724 of PVJH01001025.1, read as the reverse complement.
ATGATGGTAAATACCCTGACGATTGGTTTGCAAGTCAGATTGATGCTTCATTAGCAGGATGGTGCATAATAATGCTGCTCTAGAAATCTATCCGACCTTACCATTTAAAATGTGTGTTTGCGGGGCTGAGCCCTGGTGGCACAGTGGTTGTGCAGTGGTTGTGCATGGGACTGCAGCCCACTGGCATGGAGGTTCAATTCCAGCTCCACAAGAGCAAAGGCTGGGCCTCCTACTCCCACCACCAGAGGGCAGTGATGCCCAAGAAACCAAACAAAACAAAAAAAATTGTATTTGCATTGTTTTTTTGGTTTTTTTTGCATTGTTGCTTTATTTGGACTTCACGGCAAATTTTGGAATATATATATGTGTGTGTGTGTGTGTGTGTGTGTGTGTGTGTGTACAATTTAAAACAGTTATCACAAGGATGACTAAGTGCCTACAAATAAAGAGATGAAGGTCAAAGAACCGTTTATATATATTTAAGTAGGAAAGCCAAATATCAGCAATAGGCAGTATGAAAATAAAAATAAAACAAATGATGTGACTGATAGTGGGTGATTAGGACAGTCTCTCTAAAGTGGTGATGTTAACCTAAATAAGAAAAGTTTAGTTGACAAATAGGGCACATTATTATAGTTTGTTATAAAAACTAAATAGGATAGTGAATGCAGATATCTGTATCTTACTATGATACGCAAAGGTACCGAAACATGGATTTCTTTTCATGTCACTTCAATCAAATTTCATGTTAGGATGGAACTACACAACTAATCCCATAGAAAGGAAAAGATGAATTAAACTATAATCAAGAGACTACTTGGAAAGGCTTCATCTTTTAATGTAATGGCTTTGTGATTATCCCTTTGTGATTATTTTTATTGTACCACTACTTAGTCAATCTCCACTAAGTTTCATACTACTTTTTCTTCCCCAAAGTCTCTTATCTTTTTCCTATCTGATCGAAGGGGGAAAAGATTGCTGATGTTTTACTTAACGGGCCTTATGGACCCTTCTCAGATACTTAAAATATTGGCTTAATCATAAATTGATTTTTATTATAGATGTCATTTTGTATTGTTAGATTTCCTCCATTTCACATATTTGCTAACTATGACTTAATTTAAGGAATTCTGGCTGAGATAGAAATTTATAAAAACTTTAGTTACATCTATTCATCATTCATTGACTATTTTGAGATAATATGTACTTGTCAGCATTAACTTGTGTGATAAGACTTTGCATTTAAAGCTACAGTGAGAAAAATCAACCTGACTAAAACTATATTCATCTAGTAGTAATGAATGTAAAAGTGTGTGAGGTGAGAGTAACACTGCTTGTGATGTTTGAGGTAATGTGTCAACTTGGCTGGGAAATGATTCTCTGTGTTTTGAAAGTTATGTAATGGTGTAATTTGGCAGTTATTCAAGGATGATCCTCTTTCTTTATTTTTATTGTACCACTACTTTTTGCATAAAGACTTGGTCTTTGGAAACTAGCAATGTCATTACATAAGGAGAGGGTGTATATGAACATTTTTTTAATAAAAAAACAAAGCAAAGCAAAAACCTTCAGTCTCTTCTAGGAGTAAGTTACCCAGAGGCTAAGTATAGAATTCATTCAGCATATACCAAAGCCTATTCCCAGAGGTGTGGGCAGGCAAATTAAACCACCCTATGATTTAGGTATTTGGGGTTAAAAAGTTTGGGATATCCCCCCCCCAGTAGTATTAGAGTAATACATTAAACCTGTATCATAATTTATCAATTCTATAAAAATTACTTTTGATAATTTTGGTAGTCATGGGAATACCCAAATTGCTGTTAAAACTACTCACTACTCATTAATATTAAAAATATCCACACAACTTAGTCATTCAGGATTCATATCATAATTAAAAAATCATCTAGGAATAATTTAATAAGCTTTTTATAACATTTTTGTATGAGCGCTTCTAAATGATGAATAAGGCTTTAAATTTTTATTCAGTATCTAGGGAATAAAAATACAATTTTCATTTTTCTTTTTCAGTGGTAGATTTAAGGCCTGAGGCAGAAGGTTTCAATGCATCCAGTTGTCCAAATTACTTTCTTGAAAACGTCACTCAAGGTGAAATAATGTATCCTGAGATTTGTATGCTGGAATTAAATTTACTCTCTTCTAGTAAAGCCACGCTTGATGTGCTTGCTCATGTCTTTGAGAGTTTTTTGAAAATCATCAGGCAGAAAGAAAAGAACGTTCTTCTGCTTATACAACAGGTAAAAGATGCATTTAGTTAAATGTGATTAATACTGACAGAACACATGCTTTAATGACTTATTTATAACTCATTTGTCTGAAAAAAAAATTAGATCATTATTATTTGTCTTTTATGATACCTCCAGTGTCCTTTCTTTGGGAGCTTTGCATTGTGGTCCGTGTAGACATTTACAGGGCAGTCCCCTCCGCGTCGCCGCCCTCTTCTCGATTCTTCACTTGGGCTCCCGGTGTTTATTTCTCCTTCCTTCTTGCCCCTTGTTGCCATCTGAGCTTTGTTTTGGGAGAAATACTGCCCTGTTGACCGCATGTGGTTGATTTTGCTACGTATGTTTTAAACTCCATGTGGTATTCCAGAATCTTTTTAATTCCATCATCATCTAAGGTAGCATAAAACTTTAATGCCATTGGTCAACCAGTGATGGATTAGAATGTATTTCTGAGAAGAGGCAGGATTTCTAAAATGCATTTAATCGTAATAAAGACTGAATGTTTTAAGGTAATTATTAAATAGTTTGGGATGATTTAAATAAGTACAACAACATGAAATAGGTTATGTGTGATCTTACACATAAGAAGCCCCCGTGACACTGTCAGACGTGTTGGACTACTAACTACTTGGTCAGAGACTCAAACCGACGAGCCGACCTACTGGAGAAAGTTAAGACTTTCTGTTCCTGTAAAGAAAGATTCAGAATCTATTTGATGGCAGTGGGTTTTTATGTTTCTTACATAGAACATGCTTTCCAGTATTTTTTTTCATTTTATATATTTATTCATTTTTAATTTGCAGGGAATGGTGAGAAATCTGTTAGGAGGATTCTTAAGTATTCTAATTCAGACTGATTCTGATTTCCAAAGTAAGTAGAATTGATTTTAAACAGTTCTGAAATGTATAACCATATCTAAATTTTACTTTAGGTAATTAAAGCCTAACATACTTGAACCATTAATTTAGGCTTATATGATGTTTCCTTGTGCTTAAATTCGGATTACACATGTTTAGCAGGATGTTTCCTCCTCACTGCCCCATAGCAGGAGGCACACCATACCAATGTGTTTCCTAACTGTTGATAATAGCTGATCACTCTGTAAAGGTTGTGGCTGCCAGGTTTCTTCATGGTAAAGTTATGATTGTCCCTCTGTAATGCATACACATCCTATAGGGGCAAACATTGAAACAATGTAAATATCCTTGTATTAAGTCATATGGTAATGTTCACCAAATGAGGGTTGTTTTTTCATTTCCATCATTTCTTCTCCACCACTTGCCTGACATAACTGTGATGGCTTATGGGTTACTGTAAGCCTGGAAATGAAGTCATCGGTAATTGAAATACCAGTAGGGACACCCAAAGAGAACATGTGTCAATAGAGCTTCCAGACTAAGAACAAATTACAAAGAAAGAAAAGGTTGTTCATTTCAGACTAATTTGTTACTGAAAACTGTATGAATCATAGCAAAGCACTGTTAGATACTGAAAACTCAGTAATAGCAGCAGAACATTTTCAGAGATAATTCCAGGAGATGACTCCAGAAGAGCTGCCTTCTTAACTCTTTGGGCAGTAAAAACTACCACACCTTTATTTGCTGATAAGGTACAATTCAAAACGAGAAGAAACAGCTGCAAATATTTATTAATAATTGAAACTTGGGATGTACAAAATATGAATAAATGAAAGTTGAAAGTTGTTAAAAATGAAATGGAACAAATAAAGGTACATATTCTAAGCATTGGTAAACTGAAATAGACTGGCATTGGCCATGTTGAATCAGAAAATCACAGGGTTTACTGTGCTGGGAATGCCAGCCAGATTCGAGAGGAATAGCATTGCATTCATCGTCAGAAAGGACATTTCATGACTGTCTTAAAGTACTGTGTTGTCTGTCTAAGGTAGTTTCTCCATATACAAGGACATCCAATCAATACAACTATTATTCACATTTAAGCACCAACCACAATAGCTAGTAATATGGAAATTGAAGAATTCCACCATTCTTAAGTATGAACTTGATCAAACGTAATCAAAGTGCATTGATAACTACTGACTATTGGAATGCCAAAATTAGAAAGAAAGAAAGAAAGAAAGAAAGGAAGGAAGGAAGGAAGGAAGGAAGGAAGGAAAGAAAGAAAGAAAGAAAGAAAGAAAGAAAGGAAAGAAAGAAAGAAAGAAAGAAAGAAAGAAAGAAAGAAAGAAAGAAAGAAAGAAAGAAAGAAAGAAACACTAGTTGGAAAATATTGCTGTGGTGATAGAAATGGAGCTAGAGATCACCTGACAGAATTTGCAAGACCAATGACTTCTTCCATGCAAAACTATCATGGATTGCCAAAAGAACAACAAATCTATCTTGGAAGGACAGCCAGAATGCTCCTTAGTAGCAAGGATGGCGAGACATTGTCTCTTTGGTCGTATTTTCAGGAGAGATCAGCCCCAGGACAAGGACATCCTGCTTGGTAATGCAGGAGGGCAAGGAAAACAGGGAGATTCTCGACATGATGAATTGACAACACTGACTGCAACAATGGTTCAAACGTTAGAAAAATGTTGAGGGTGGCCTAGATCCAGGCGATGTCTTTTTCCATCGAACCTAGGTCTGCTATGAGTCAGACCCCACCCAACAGCCCCAACAACAATCTCATTCCTATTATATTTGTTCATTGGGACTATATTGAATCTCGTTCCTACTATATTTGTTCATTGGGACTATATTGAGGAAGAGATAAGTACTTATTTAAAGTACTTAATGACTCTCAGACTTTAGATAGATTGGTAGATCGGTTCCTACCTACCATGAGCCCCTTTGTAGTTCAGAGGTTCCTGGCCATTTCTTTCTTCATTTTATCCATTTCCTTTGCCATCTTCAAGTATTGTTTTAAAATCTCTTCTCTTATACACTCCTAACATTACTTATAGAGTAAACCCATGCATACAATCTCACTGTAAGTCGCCATTTCTAAAGTCTTTAATTTGTGGTATATGTATATGTGTGCATATAAACATGTGCACATATGATCTATATAAACATATGGATCAGTGGACAAAATGCATATAAAGTACTCGGGACACTACAGTGTGCTCTAAAAATATGTTATCATTCAACTCCATAAAGTTATATGGGTTTATGTACCACCATTTATATTTTATGTTAAACCTCCTGATAGAAAACGTGAAATGCCCATACTAAATTGTGATACTTAAGTATTTACAAAATCTCTATTATTTTGACTTTTACTCTGTAACCTAATTGTCTGTTTAGAATATGATAGTTATAATTTAAATATTTTCAAGATAAGAAAGTAGCAAATTGTGGTATGTGCTTGAAGTTAAATAATTTTCTTCATGATTTTTGATTAAGTTGATTGGTTGATTGACTTACATTTAGTTATGCTGGTATTTCCTCAAGAGCTTTGACATTATTAGATGTGACAGTTTTTTTAATGGAAGTATATAATATGTGTTTCTTTCTTTCTTTCTTCAATTTAGCCTGCCAGAGACTACTGGTGGATCTTTTGGTATCTTTGATGAGTTTAAGAACATACTCAGAAGACTTAATCCTTTTATTGAGAGTATTTCTGGAGAAATCTCCTTGTACAGTAAATATGCTATGTTTGCTTTGATTTTAAATCGTCTGAAAGTCACTCAAATAACTTTTCATTGTAATTGTTACTCAGTTAACTCCATGTTATTGTGTACGAAGTCCTCAATTATTATTTGCCCATATATTAACACTATTTTCACTTCTATCTTGTTAGCTAGATGTATCACTGAAACCATACCCCCTCCATCTTTGTTCTTGAAAAATGCAAAATAATTTTAATTATTAAGTCAAATTCATTATGAATGAAAATGATTTTGAGAATTAACCTTAAAAATTCCCCTCTCCATTCTTCAGCTATCTTCCCTTGCATCTTTCCATGGGTGTTGTTTGTTGTTGATGCCAGCTGGCATTGAGCTTGCCCTTGACACATTGAGACCCAGGCGCCACAGAACCACCCGCTGCCCGGTCCTGCACCCTTCCCCTGAGAGTATGTAGATTGCACTATGGTGACCCACGGCAGTTTCACTGACTTGAGTTTCAGAAGGAGATTGCCAGGTCTTTCTTCCTTAGTAAATCTTAAGCTGGAAGCTATAATGAAGCCTGTTCAGTATCAGAGTGACACATAAGCTCCCCACTCCCACAGACATGGGGAGGCTGCAATGAGGTGCATTGACTGAGAAGGCTTTTAAACTGACCTTTGTAGAGAATCGACTTTTATAATGAAATCTTAGCTAGAATGATAAGCAAATAAGTAAAAAGGCTTTATAGCATCTTTTGTTTAAAGCATGATTGTAAGTTGAGAGTCCTGCTGACTTCACTACCCTACTCTAGCCTCAGGGATCAAGGGACCTCTGTGGAATATGGGAAAGGCCACTTCTATAGACATGTTTGTGGAAAATTTATATTAATGTTTCGAAATTCATTTATCATTGTCATGATCACCATTAAATATCATCATATGCATGACTTAGGCATGGTATTCTGAGTTCATCTTTTCTACTTTCTTGCCTAGTTATTAAGTACTACTTTCTTCTCACCTGTATTTCAATTTAACCTTAAGCTCTATTTAAGTTTGGAGAATTTGTAAGGTCTTTGAATAGATCCCCATTAACAAATAACTAAGGACAGAACTATAAATGATGCCTATAAATTACAAATGATATAATTAATGTGTTTAATTTATAAAGCTCAAAATTATTAAACATTTAAGTTTAAAGTGTACTAGCACAGGAGATTGTACGTTACATAAATAAAATTTCTATTTCCCATTTTACTTGAATTATGCACATATAAAAATGTTAATGATAGAATAAATGAAGTGTTTAAGCAAGATTGTTGATGAGGCTATGTTTGTATTTTTGTTTGTAACCTGAATTTTAAGATGACTTGTAATTTGTAACATGATTGTAATGCTTTGCATTTCTTTTTCTCTAGGAAATTCTTCTTCAGGGTATTCTCAAAATTGTTGAATCAGATATTACTATGAGCCCTTCACAGTATCTAACCTTCCCTTTAATGCATACGCCAAATGCAAGCAATGGCGTTTCATCACAAAAGTGTCCAGGGCTTCTAAACAGTAAGGCCATGGGGTTATTGAGAAGAGCACGGGTTTCACAGGGCAAGAAAGAGGCTGACAGTGAAAACTGGCCCCACCAGCTGCTTTCCTCTTGGCACATATCCCCAATACACTTACCTTTGCTGGGACAAAACTGCTGGCCACACCTGGCAGACGGCTTCAGCGTGTCTTTGTGGTTTCATGTGGATGGTATCCAGGAGACTGAGCATTCTCTAGAAAAAACAAAGAAGCTCAAGAAGAGAAACAAATCGGCCCTTGTACGGAATAGCAGTTTTGATGGAGCAGGTATGTCCAAGCGACCTGATTTGTACCCTGAGATTTTTTTAAGGTGATAATTTTGATTACACTGTAAGCATGCAATGATGTTCTAACTTATTCTTAAAATGTTCTTTATCCCTAATGTCTCTGCATAGTACTGGCAGGTCCTGATGCTTAAACCTGGGTTGTCAGGTGGCCTTCAAAATGCCATCTCCTTCCCTACATTAGCCAATTGGGGTGCAGGGTCCCATTTTCTGCCTGGCTGTTACACCACATGTGTTACTACTGCTGGGTCATCTGTTTCCTTTCCTGCCTTCTATCTGGGGGCCCATTACCACTGTAGGCTAGCTCCTATGAGAAAAAGGAAGGACCATTCCTGGCGCATCTTTCCTATCTTTCCGCTACCTGCTTCCCAAGTCCAGTTAATCAGTCTCATTTTAGTTCCTTTCTAGTGCTCCTCTTCTGGTATGTGCTCCGAAAGGTTTAAATGGGTCAGTTTTCCTCCAAATATACTACAATGATTTGAGGTCATGTGAGACATGTGATAACCATGTGTGCTCTTTGGGCCAGTATCAGAATAAATTTAATTCAAATCCTTTCTATCGCTGAAGACTTGCTATTAGTTGCCATGAGACCGTATTTTAGAAGAAACTTCATTAAAAGCAGTTTATAGTTGTAGGAAGGATAGCAGGTAGGCTAACTCTTCAAGTCTTTGGACTGAGTCGAGTACTTACTGAGACAGATGTGTAGGTATTTTTACTTCTCTCCTTTTTTTTATAAGTCATTTTATTGAGGACTCGTACAACTCCCATCACGATTCATAGTACATCAATTGTATGCAGACCACATTTGCACACCTGTTGCCATCATCACTCTCAAACCACCCTCCCTCCACTTAGGCCCTTAGTACCAGTTCCCCATTTTTCCCCTCCCTCCCTGCTCCCCCTTCCCTATGAACCCTTAATAAATTACAAATTGTTACTGCCTGTTCATATCGTGCACTGTCCGATGTGTCCCTTCACTCACTTCTCTGTTGTCCGTGCTCCAGAGAGGAAGTTATATGTAGATCCCTAAAATTGGTTCCCTCCTTCCTTAGCTTTAACGCTGCCACTTTTGACCCTCAGTTTTAGAACACTGAGCTTCACCAATGTCCTCTTGTCAGGGGAGGTCCTCTACCACTGGTTTATGGATGGGGAAGAAAAACCTAATAGCATTGTCAGATGAAGTGGGAGGAAATGTCACCCGATATTCAGAGATGGAGTTTGAATCCATTTTCCTACTTTTTCCTGCCTGGCTGGCCTGGTGATTAAAATCCATATTGTTAGCAAAGTGTAATATTTATTATGTACTTTTATGGATTAGTCTAGGAGACTGCTTCCCCCCCCTTTTTCAATCCTAAGCAGACAATTTGTCATGTTTCAGTTATTTTCTTTTGTGAATTGAGTTTTGCCACTTGATAATTTATCAGAAACTATTCTACATAAGTTTTATGATATTATTTGATGACACATTGAGTGCTTTCTTATGTGTGTCACTTTGCTCAAGTCTTCTACTCATTTTTTATTTTGCAGTAATTCAGTAGGGCAAGTGCTCATATATTTGCATATGAAGTTAAAAAACATGAACATGTAGAAAGCTGGTAAAAGGAACATGCACCCACATTTATTTGATTCCATTGAGTAAATGGCACTACTATAGTAAAAGTTTGGCAGATTTCCTTCTCATACCAACACAAATAGTCACATGTAAAATGAAGAAATACCAAGGATTCCATAGAAAGGTAATGTCTAGAAAAGAATGAAAGCAACATATGTACAAATTCACCTGATGCAACAATGTGTGGATTGTGACAAAGAGTTGTCAAAGTCCCCAATAAAATAAAATAAATAAATAAAATGAGTAAATACATGCAATGCCCCCCCCAAAAAAAAATTAAGTTTGAAGATTTTTTAAAAATCTTATCCTAAGCTGTATTAGAAGTCAATATTTTAAAAAGATGATTTTTGCTTTTTGGGCATCACTGCCCTCTGATGGTGGGAGTAGGAGGCCCAGCTTTTGCTCCTGTGGAGCCGCTGCTAGAATTGAACCTCCATCCCAGTGGGCCGCAGTCTCACGCACAACCACTACGCCACTGGGGCTCAGCCTAATATTTTGTTTGTTTGTTTGGTTGGTTTTTGTTTTTGTTTTTGTTTTTGGCGGGGGGGCATCACTGCCCTCAGGTGGTGGGAGTAGGAGGCCCAGCCTTTGCTCCGTGGAGCTGGAATCGAACCTCCATCCCAGTGGGCCGCAGTGCCATGCATAACCACTACGCCACTCAGCCCCAGCCTAATATTTTAAAAAGATTTTTAACTCCTTTTCATCTCATTGCTGCAACATACTCAATTGTTTGCGTGCATTTATGTGTGTGTATATACGTATATATTTAGTGATCTCTCTCCTGTCAGGTTCAATTCATTCAAAATTCTTGTTTAAACACCAAACTTTTCGAGAACTGAACATATTATCCCCTAAGAAATAATGAGAATGTAAGTAATTTGTTCTGAGGCCCCAAAATTATACTTTAAAATTCATTTTCCAGGACTTTAACACAGTTAATTGCCCTAGTTTATGGAAATACTCCCTAAAATGTCTCCACAAAAGAAATACAGTGCATTAAATATCAGAACACAATACTGTAAATAAAATTAACTTATTTTCCATTATGCTTTAGCTAAAAACCCATGGGTGTTTTGAGTGGTACATTAACACGGGCTTCACAACAGCAGAGTGAGCCTGTTGTCTGAAGGCTTATTGCCCGACAATGGCTTTTCCTCTTTAGTCATTAATGTTCTGTTGGGCACTTCCCGCCCCACCCCACCCCCATTTGATTTCATCACAGCTGCACACAAACCCTCAGAATGGAACTCGTGTATTCAGCACATTCAGCCATGAATTAATTTATTAGCTTCATCTTTATTTGCACTTGTCCTTTCCCTGGGCCTCACTATAGTGCGTCTGCTTCTCTCTTTGAATTTTTCAAACCAGGCATGACTGACTTCAAACACTTTGGACAGCTCAGCACTCACTTTTACAGCATTTTCCATTTAATCATTATGGAGACTTTTAGCTTTCTCATCTATTACTGCCTCAGATACATTATCACCACCATGTTGTTTCTGATTTACCCAAATTAATTTCTTTTTCTTTCTTTTTTGTTTTTTCCACATCACTGTCCTGGTGGGAGTAGGAAGCCCATCCTTGCTCCTGGGGAACTCTACTGGATTTGAACCATCAATCCTGTGGACTGCAGTCCCACAGACAACCACTGCGCCACCAGGGCTCAGCTCCAAATTAACTTTTCATCTCTTTGGTTATCTGGGTTCTTGGGTCCATGGTTAACTATTTCACACCTTTGGCTACCTTAGCTGCTTTAATCACTATGCTCCCCCCCAAAAAATATATTGATAATGTCAACTTAGCCATGTTGTATTCAGTCACCAAATCAGACAAGCGGTGACCTGATTCAAATTTTGCAATGATCTCTTTTTTAAGTCTATCATCGCTCTCACAGTCTTCCTCTTATTTTTATTGCTGGTATCACTGATTTTCTTTGGAATCATGGTTCTATTTAATGCAAATAAAGCACATAAATAAGAAGCACAGTGATTTAACACAACGATACAAGCACTATATGCTGTCAGAGTGAGAGTGGTGCTGAGACGGAAGCATCCCTCTTTTGTGTCCCTTGCAAGACGTAACACGTGCCTCACCCTCTGCTGGTCCAGGCTTTCTCGAGTCGGATTTTCAGTTCAACATCAAGCAAAGTTATGAAAACTGAACAGATTCTCCACTCCCCCTCCCCCCTGAACTTTGCTATTTGAGTAATGAAAAGCTCAATCTTGGAGCTGTTCAACAACCAGGGTATCACTATCTATGTATTTTTTTTAAGTTTAATTGTAAATTGAGGAACAGTTTATAGAGCAGATCAGTTTTACATTCAACAATGTATACACATTTTATTTCATCTCATCCAGTACAATCTCCCTCATCCCATTTCCTCCTTGTGTCCTATTTCCAATTCCCCTTGATTCCTAATCCTTCTGTTCTTTGTCCTTAATTAAACATTTCCCTTTAGATATCAAATGGTTGATCCTTCTAAGGTGTAGATAAGCCCCTAGTGTTACTGTCTCCTTCTAGACCTGTCTAATGTTTTTATTTTATTTTATTCCTTTTTTTCTGCATCACTGCCCTGGTGAAAGTAGGAAGTCCAGCCTTGCTCCTGGAGAGCTGCTGCTGGATTTGAAGCGTCAACCCTGTGGATCACAGTCCCACATACAACCACTCACCACCAAGGCTCAGCTAGACCTGTCTAATGTTTAGCCTAATTGAGCAACAGGATTGAGTTCCGTTCTAGCCCTGAAGCATTGCAGAGAGCTGTAATATGAGGGGTTCCACCAGTTCCTATACTTTCAGGCAGCCTTGCCTCTTCTATGATTTTGAGTTTTGTGTCACATTTTCCCCCACCCTACCCAGGACCTTGTAATGTGAAGATAAGCACTATCTTGTGTTTATCTTCAAAGCACTGACATGATGACCAGGTATCCACGGACTAATCGTTTCCATGTGTTTGTGATTTTCATTTCTCTGTGATCCTCTAGATAGGGAAAGACACATTACACATGCGATGACCGTTGATGGGGTTCTAAGATTTCAATTGCTATTCACTACAGTAGGATATAGAGCGTTGTCTTTGTGAGCTACATTATGCCAGTTGACCTCAGTCTCTGTGTGGCTGTAGTCTTGACCCTCACCCTCCATGCCCAGTGAGTCATTGCCTCAAATTGCTTAAGTATGTCTGAGAAATTTTAATAACATTGCTCTTGTATGATCCACCACAATATTGAACATATTTGTAGCAAATGTAAGCACACTTTCAAAGAAACCTCTCAAGGCTATATATGTCCTTGGGTATCCTCCTCTCTCCCTCCAATACCAGTGCAGCCTGTGTGACTATCTGTGTATCTACTCATACATAAACATTATTGTAGGATTGCACTCATATGTAGCAATAGTTATCTATTGCCTTTAACTCTGACTAGATGGAATTAGAAACCTGGTCAAATTAGAAAGCTGATTTTGTATAAATTTTTAAAAGAACATTAAAAAAATTACCAAACTCACAGAAACTCCATTGGTGTTGGTTCATAGCCACTCTCTAGGACAAGATAGGTCTGTCCCTGTGAATTTCTTTGCAGATATAGAAAGCCTCGACTTTCTCCTGTAGAGCGGGAGGTTGTTTGGAGCTGCTGACCTTGTGATTAGCATCTCAATGCATGCTAATCATTAGCATCCATGTGCCACCAGGGCTCCTCAAATATAATAAACATATATAACATTTTTCAATAGTAATAAAATATGGCAATGATAACATCCTTTGAGTAAGTTATTTAGCCTCTTAGAACTTCAATTCTCTTATAGTAATGGGGACTATATTACCTCGTAGAGTTACTGTGAGCATTAAATTAAGAACTAATTACAATGTGACTACACACAAACTATCTTTTATCATAATTTTTATTTGTACAAGTTCATATTTAGTATAAGACCTATTTTGAATGCCACCTCATATATGAATTTTCTAGACATCTTCAATAGTAGTTATCAATGTAATTGCAGGTGAGTGTGTGTGTATGTGTGTGTGTGTGTGTGTGTGTGTGTGTGTGTAGACTGTGGTACTTGATAGATGGAGTGTCATTGGTTGTTTACCTGTTGAGAAATAGAAGTACTGTATATGTGTTGTATTAGCCATTGTTTATCTTCCCTGAACATCTGTGACTTTGGACATATATTTGTTTGGGTACTTTTAACATAGTTTTGCATAGATACAGTAGCTTGGACAACTGAGGTTCCAGCCCATTATAAATATTCAGATAGTTTCATTTGGTGAGAGAGAAGCCAAAGTTGTTACTCAGCTAGATCAAAGCCTATGGGATGTACGTTAGCTTGGGGAAGTATTTTAGAGTTAGTTTCTGATCACTTAGTAATTATGTTCAAAGATCATTAATTCATCAGATAATCTAAATACTGTGTTAAGCTATTTCAAAAAAGAATTTTAACATGATCAATTTAGAAAGAAATCATGTCATTGTAATCATTTAAAGAGTATCTTTGGTAATAATGTAAGAATGGTGTGAGCTCCTTTGTCAATGATATCATAGTGATTCAATCCAATTGATGAAAGAGGGATGCTGCAGGTTCCTGTAGGTGGTCACAGTTAGTATATATTTAAAATTTTTTAATAGTTGCTTGAAAGCACTAGATTACTGTTTTTCACTCTATGCAATTGTGGGGGTTGACCTAAATTTTGGAACTCTTGTTGATTTGGAACAAGTGAAGTTCAAACATTCTGGGAAAAAAACTTGCTACAAATGAACAATCATGCTTTGTATGATTACACATTCACCATTTCCATTTTTATGAACTGTCTAACTGATCATTTCAACATCTTTTTATGTTAGAAAACAGCAGACCTGAAGGTGAAAAGTGCGTAAATCCTGGTGACAGACTCATTGAAGAAGGCTCTGTTCATATGATGTCATTGGGATCCAAGACATTGATGATCCAAGTGTGGGCTGATCCCCACAAAGGCACTTTAATTTTTCGGTATTGATAACCCCAACCCCCATGGATAGATCATATGTTTAAATAGTTTTATGAGTATGAAATTTGTTAATAAAAATAATTTTAGCAAAGAGAAAAATCTTACATATAAAGAGAAGAAAATCTTATAAAATATTAGCAGCTATGGATACCATATTTATAATATTATTGTATGCCAAATTTATACAGTTAAACTCTTATATCCAAGCCACAATCACAGTCATCAGGCCATTAGTAAAAACAGACTTGCCATCAAGTCATTAGCAAAAATATTAGCAGCTATTGTACCATATTTGTAACACTCTAGCCAAAAATCTACAATGAAACTCATATCCAAAGCAAACTCAATGCCATCAAGTCAATTCCAAGTAATATCAGCCCACCTGGATTTCTGAGATTTAATCTTCACAGGAGCTGGTAGCATTTTTCTCTAGTGGAGCAACTTGTGAGTTTGAACTGCTGTCCTTTTGGTTCACAGTTCAGTACATATCCTACTACATGTATTATCTTCTAATTCCTACACAGTAACCACACAATGTCGGTTAGATCACCAGTATGCCTTGGCAATTAGACAAAAATATACAATAGGTATTAACTTTTTTGACTCAAATAACTTTAATTCGTCAAATGTTACCTTGTAGTTTTAGAATATGACTATACAAATAGTAATAGTAAATATTTTTATAGTTCTGTAGACTGAACACTGACAATTAGTGCATAAATTATGAACCCTAGCAAACAAGTCTAATCTATTTTAGTCCATGTTTTGAAATAAAACTACTGAGTCAGAAATTTCATGTTATTAATCGATGCCTTTTCTCTTTTAATGTAGGATGTGCATGGATTCAAATGATGACACAAAGGCTGTTTTACTGGCACAGGTGGAATCACAGGAGAATGTTTTCCTTCCAAGCAAATGGCAACATCTAGTACTCACCTACTTCCAGCAGTCTGAAGGGAAAAAGAACATCAGTGGGAAACTCTCCATATGGGTCTCTGGACAGAGGTACAAAGCATGGTTAGAGAGTAAACATTAACTCTAATTTTAGGTGTAGTATGTTAGAGTTTGGGAAACATATTTCAGAAAATTATAGATGTTCTGTATGTAGACTATATATTGAACGAGGAATCTACTCCTACTTGAATATTTTTTTCTATTCATTATTTTCATCCAAAAACGAGTCTTCTGTTGAAGTCACGGTTGCAAATTAACATAATGGATTTGGGGGAACAGGCAGAAACCTGGACATTTAGGTACAACATATATTCAATGAAGGAAAGAAAAAAATCCAAATCAACCCAATACCGTATAGTGGATTCTGATTCAGAGCAATCTTATGGGATGGAATGGAACTACTCTTTAGAATTTCTGAGAGTATAAGTCATTGTGGGAACATCCTACCTCGTCTTTCTCCAGTGGAGTCCTGGTGGGTTTGAAGTACGGTCCTTGCTGTTAGCAGGCCCACACCTATCCCACATGCCCTCTGGGCTTTTTATTGGATAAATAGATAGTTGGAACTCCTGGCTAATTTACAGTTTTAAAATGTGTATGTATGCACACACAATGATACCTTGGTTGTTAAAGTCAATTCTTTAAATCACCATCAAGGCTTTAACCATCTTGCAGATCACTGTCTCAGATACACTATCACTGTCCAGTTCTTTCCGACTTATCCAAATTAGCAGTAACCTTTCCAATTCTTAGCTGGTCTGTGTTCTTTGTTTTGTAATTAATAATTTCACATCTTTGGCTACATTAGCTACTTTAATCAATTTTTTTTCCCAAAAATGTTGATAATGTCAACTTAGCCATGTTGTATTCAGCTGCCGAATCAGACAAGTGGTGACCTGGTTCGAATTTTGCAGTGATCTCTTTCTTGAAGTCTCTCACGGTTCTCAGAGTTTTCCTCTTAGCTGTACTGCTAGTGTCACTCCTTTTTTTGTTACGATATTTTATGCAAATAAAGTACAAAAAATGTATGAATTTTTAAAACACACTAACACAAGCACTATGTGTTGTCTTAGTAAGAGCGGGGCTTGGACTGAGCCCCTTTCGGCAAAGAATGACTCACAGCTCACACAGGCCTTTTTGCGTCTGATTTTTGGTTGATTATGATCCAAGTAATGAACAGTGAGCAGAATTTTGTTTTAACTTTCCTCTGTGCAGAGTGGAAAGTTCAAGGTTGGAGGTATTGCTAATATAGCTAGAGAGATGTCACATAGAGAGTGAAATATATGTATATATACATTTATATGTAGTGGAGGAAAAGGCATATGTATCTATGTAACAACTAGAGAAAAATATAAACTGTTGTTTCAGGTGATACAAAATTTACTGCCGTTGAGTTTTTTTTGTTTTTTTTTGGACATCACTGCCCTCTGGTGGTCGGAGGAGTAGGAGGCCCAGCCTTGCTGCTGGATTTGAACCTCCATCCCAGTGGGCCACAGTCCTACCGCACAACCACTACACCACCGGGGCTCAGTGCCATTGAGTTTTTTTGACTCATAGCAACCCTATCCCAGGTGACAAATCCTTATTGAAGCAGGCTTCCAGGGCATTCTGTTGAGCAGCAGGGTGTGTAGCAGCCCAACTTCTTACTCGCTTTTGTCACCAGATCTCCTTAGATTAAGGTAGAGCCCAGTAAGTATAGTAGGTGAGAGAGTAAGGCACTGTATGATAATTTATGGCATATAAGAATTGTGGGGTGAATTCATAAGAAACATTTTGTTGAGTATTTTAATGTAAAAGTTACCTTGCCCCCTGCCCCACAAAACAAAGTAAACTTACTAGGGACTATAAAGTATCTTGCATTTTTCAGCGTCGGGAAGTGTTTTATTGGATAAAATAACATGGACGGAGATACAGAATGGAAACCATTGTAGCAAGGGCTGGAAAGAATGGTTTTGTAAAATAAGGAGAGCAATAAAAGGAATGAGCATGATGAAAAGACTTGAGAGATGCTTTGAGTGCCACGCTGAGTTGTCTAGATGTAATTTGAGTGGCTGTAATATTTACCGTGCTGTAGGCCTTTTGTTAGTTGCTTAAATGTTTTATCTCCTAATTCCCTCAAAGTGGATTAGGCTACAGAAATTATACATATACTTAACACAAATGAGCCTATATTCACTCATTATGTATTTGTTTCTCAAATATTTATGGAGGAATTACTGTGCTACAGTACCTTGCTATATTTTAGGCCTGGGGAGACAGCAATGAGCAAAACAGACATGGTCCCTGCTACCTAACATTTGGTCTCAGGAAGCAGACAATAGCCAAATCAATTAAGCTAATATTGACAAATACTGGGAAAGTAACAAATGGGCCTTGAGCTGGCAAACACCTGAGGGATCATGAAAGCCCTAATGAGGAACAGGTAGGTAAACCTGCAGGAGGAAATGGAGCTGGCCTGGAGAGGGAAGGAGGAGAACTCGAGGCAA
The DNA here is from genome assembly GCA_004026705.1 of Nesogale talazaci. Classification (NCBI taxonomy): domain Eukaryota; kingdom Metazoa; phylum Chordata; class Mammalia; order Afrosoricida; family Tenrecidae; genus Nesogale; species Nesogale talazaci. Next base: position 44,019 of record PVJH01001025.1, on the reverse strand, counting down.
TGTCAATCATCGAGGAATGCCAGGGAAGAGAGCCATCACTCCCTGGTGTCTGCTACAGAAAGGGCACTATAAAGGAAAAGGCAGGGTCTGCCAGTAAAAGGAACGATTTTGTTTTGTTTGATTCATTAAAGTAACTCGTGGCAAAACATTGTTGAAGCCTACCTTATATATTCCAAGTAAAATGTTGCCTGGGAAGTTCTCGACCTTAATGTATTTCTAAGCCTGAATGACAATTGTTATCAAGCAGTGAATTTGTTTCCAGAATCTTGAGGTTTCCCTTTGGAGTTGTGGTTGGGGCTCTCTGTAGAGAGACTCTTCACCAGAGGGTTCTCCTCCTCCTCCTCCACCTCGTCACTTGAGCTCTCAACATGCGTCAGCGACTGTGCTAAACTAAAGTGACCAGATTTTAAGCCGGATATCATTGACCGGGGGTGGGGATGGGGTCCTTGATTAAATATTTGGTCTATATGAAGCAACAAAAATTTTCATAGAACACAAAAATAGTATTGTAATATATTTATTTTAATTTTAAAATGCCACGGGACATTGTTAAATTGTTAAAAAGCGGGACATCTGGTCACTTTAAACCTCTCCTGACAAAACTGCCAGGTAGCTATATTGTTCTCTCTCTTAAATAAGAAGACCCTGAGACCCAGAGTGGGCACAGCATGCCACACTAAGAGATAGAGCTGAACTTGAACCTCGACTCTGATTCCAGGTAGAGCCCAAGCTGTACACCCTGTCCTATGCTCTGTTACAGCTTTTCCCTGAAATAGGCCAGCCAGTAGGTCGGTGAGCCAGAGACTCATCATTAGGTATATTTCCAAAGAAAGATTAGGTCTTCATGGTGGACCGTTTTAAAGTTAGTGTGTATCTCATTGATTCACACACCACTTCCTTTTTTACCTACTCACTTACGTTTACCTTACTTTGATGGAATTTGTTCCTGTACCATATATGTTATTTTTAACAGTTAGTAGTATAGTGAGCAAGTGACCAGGGACAAGCATCTCATTCTTTTGACTTAAACCTTGGTACTGCATCATCTTCTGCTCTAGAATAATTTTTTATAAGTGACAGACTTAAAAAAAAATAAGTGACAAATGTCAAGAGGTTGTTTTAAATAATGATATGAAAAGCAATTTAATATCTAATACTGATGATTATTTAAGAAGCAGCACAGAGACGTGACTGAAATATTTGGCTCATGTCCGAGTTGTGACTATAGGACAGAGTAGAACTGTCCCCACGTCCTGCTTCTTAACAATTTGTCCCGCATCCTGCGGCATTTTAAAATTAAATAAATGTATTACAATACTATTTTTGCATTCTGTGAACATTTTTGTTGCTCCATATAAACCAAATTTTTAATCAAGAACCACCACCACCATTCACTCCCTCCCTCTCCCCTTCCCTCCGCCCAGGTTAATGGTCTCCCACTTAAAATCTGGTCACTTTACCTTAGAGTTTCCAAGGCTGTATATCTTTATGCAACTAGTGGATTCAAACCTCAGACCTTTGGGTTAGCAGTCACATTGTTAACTATTACATTGGTAGGGCTCCTTCTTTGGCTCATATTTCAAGCCAAAAACAAGTAAACACATTGTCATTGACTTGATTTTGACTCCTACCAACCTTGCTGGGTTTCTAAGGTGGTCATGTGTAAGGATCTTTGTTGTACGGGGCAGCCGGTGAATTGGAAACGCCAGTCAAGCACTTGGTCTCTGCTCCACCAGGCTTCCTGTTTCAGGTTGTTCAGTGCCATTCAAATCATAGCAATTCGATGTGTGACAGGATGAAACATGGCCTGGTCCTGCACCATCCTCATAAGCGCCTCCTATTTCATAGTAGGTGTTTAATATTTGTTGTGTGAAGGATTTGATCTTGCAGTGTTATTTCACCCTTAAAAATCATATTAAGTTACATTGCCCCTAGATGGCAGTAGTGTTTTAGTCATAACCTTTTTTTTTTTTTAATAGTCCAAAGAGTCACCTGTTACAGGTCTTTACCAAAGAAAGTTTCTTTTCTCCATAAATATTTCTATTAAAGAAGCCATTTATATTTCACGTACAAAAGCCAAGAACAAAGTTCAAGCTTTGAAATAAATATGTATTGAAGAATTTCTTATGGAGAGCAAACCATGGTAGCTTATTTCACATCATCATCTTTTTGCACACTTCATACGAACTTTGTCATGACCAGTTACTCTGGAGTTCTGAATAGTCCTGAAGGAAGGAGGGACTTGCCGCTCCACTGATTGGGTGAAGTCTTTCTGGTTTTTGTATGCGTTTCCACAAGAAAGTCTTAGTTTACCTCTTTGAGGACTTTTGTAAGCATTTCTATAAATGTTACCCACAGAGGAAAAAAAAAAAGAGGAAACATAATGGAGCCTAATCAAAATCACTGTGATCACTCAGCCTTGAAGAAGCAGAAAATACAAAATTTGGTGGCATTTTAGTAGTTAGGCAGGGCAAAAGTTAGAGAAGTGTGACTTTGTGATTAGCATTTTAGGGTCTCATTAAAGACACAAGATTTTAAGAATTTCTTGCTAGGTTGGGAGACTTCTTGGTAAAATTCCAAAGAGAAGCGTCTTTGTCCTTTGTGGCCATAGACCAGAGCAAAACATATTCTGCATTCCCCTGGCAAACACCCTGACAACAGATGTTGGGTCACACCGCACCTGGTTGTTGTGGGCTTCTCAAGCGTCTCTTCTGCTCCCTGCCCTGTTGCTGCTGAATTGCCAGTTCTCCTCTGCCCCAGCGAGAGACTGTAGAATCCGTCTCTCTCCTGCCCTGCTACCAGCCACCGAATCTGAACCAGGAATTATTCACAACTTCCCACTGTGAAACGTTCTTACCTTTAAAAACCATTTTGCACTACACAGACCTCACTAAAGTGATCGATTGTTAATTTTGATCTTTCAACACAGAAAGACTGATGTTACCTTGGATTATACGCTGCCAAGAAAAACAAGTTTGTCCTCTGATAGTAATAAAACATTTTGTATGATTGGCCACTGTTTATCATCCCAAGGAGAGTGCTTGCAATTGGCTGGAAAATGGAACCTGGGAAATTTGCTCCTCTTCAATGGTATGTTTCTCCCTTTTGAAGCGTTGGCAATTTTTACCTGCCCGCCCTCTTCATAAAGATTAAATAAATTAACTAAAATCATTCCTGTATTGTCAACTATATTTAATGAGTACTATAGTTTTTAGATTAAGATACACTTTTAAATTCAGATATATCTAACAATTGGTAAATATGGTTGGTGTAGAAGCACACACCCTTCTTTTCTCTCCACTCACCAGAAAAAAGAAGCTGATATTAAAGCAACAGTATCTTACAGTCCTGGAAAATGCCAAATTATGAATATTAAACTTAGATGATTTCCTTGTATTTGTAAAATTAATAGAGCCAATACAAATAGAAAATTTTAGGGAATAAATGAATCATAGCATTTAAAATGTATATTTCCAAATCTGGTTCAAAATAACATTCAGATAACATCTATACCTTAGATGAGTGGAAGGAAGGAATATGTCACTTGGAAAAAAATATCGATTGACGGGCAGTTTTACTCCATCCTTTAGGGTCATAATGAGTCAGAATTGATTCCACTGCAGTGAGTTTGGTTTTTGGATAGGAAGGGTGGGTTACAAAAAGTAAAACTGAATACTTATCATCTAGATTGAGAGAGTAACTTAATATTGATAACATATTAAAATTCAACAGCAGCATTTTAATATAATATCCCAGATAATTATGATAAATAACCTTGATTGAGAGTCACTGATAGAGAGCAACTCTTGGCGAACATTTTTTAGAACATACAAATATAAGAAGGGTTTTATATTTGCCTTGTTCAGAACCATTTGAGTTGCTTAGAAATTTATAATAAAGTTACTGTAAGTATAAAATATGTATATATCAATTGAGATTACATTTTGAAATGAAATCCACCAACACAGTTTCTGTTTAAAAAACAGCAGAACAAAACGAAACATCTATCTTCTATGTTAAGAAATAAATAGAAAAAAAAATAAATAGAAATTTTATAAGTTTATCAAGAGCCTCACAATTAACTTTAAATATATTTGTCTACCTTTGGAGTTGATATTCATTATTTTTTCAAAATGCCAATTTGAAGATTAAGCTTATTAATGCCATAAGACATAGTAAGCAATATAACCTGACCAAAACTTCTCTTGTTTTCTTGTGAAAATTCTGATTACAATTTGGTGGGGGGGGTGTGGGGGGGAGGGATCACTGCCCTCTGGTGGTCGTGAGAGCTACCCAGCCTTGCTCCTGAACCCACTGCTGGACTTGAACCACCAAGCCCGGGGGCCGCAGTCCCACACTCAACCACTATGCCACCGTGGCTCAGCCCTGATTAGAATATTTTAAAACGCTAACTTGATTTTTCTGTTTTCAGGAGCTAAGATTGGTGCACAAGAAGCCTTTTACCTGTACACTTGTGGACCCAACCATACATCTCTAATGCCATGTAAATATGGCAAGCCCATTAACGATTATTCCAAATATATCAATAAAGATATTTTACAATCTAAACAAATCAGAGAACTTTTTATGACCAAGAAAGATGTGGACATTGGTCTCTTAATTGTAAGTTTTATTTGTATAACCATATAGTAAGTGTATATGTGTATATTAACTGAAGTGTAATTAGCTATGATTTCTAAACTTTTCTTATTTTACTCTTACCTGTTTTTTTTTCTGAGAATTTTTCCCTTAAAAAAATTGTAACACTTTTACCTCCTCTTGAGTTTATTACCAGGTTTAAAATGTTTATCCCTTTTCCTTGAAATTATATGTATACTAATTATTAGTTTAGTTTTATTTATAAATATTAATCTTTTGGGAAAAATGTTTGAGAAGAAAGTAATTTAGCATACTCCTAAAAATGTTACACATTAAGTTTCTTTTATATAATTATAAATGAATACTAATTTTTATTCATAGTGTTAGTTTTAATTACATGTATTCTGATTTTAGAAAATGTATTCTTTAATGTCAGTAGCAACTAGGAATTTTGCTTTCAAATGATTGTTAATTCTGTGATTATGACATTCTCATATTACTTTTCTTACATTCTTCTGCTATTTTGTTTACTAGTTTAGAAGATGTTTTTCATTAGAACTAGGAAGCTGAGTCTTTACAGTCTTAGAAGATCAACTAAGAACAAGTAGACTTGATTAGAAGGATGATTACATGTCAGGTTTTTTTCACTTGACATAGGCAATTATCTTGGAATTTATGCTTTTGTTATTCAAGTACATATTTCACAGTAAAAACAAATTATATTTTGTAACTTACATTTGACTAAAGCAAAGGATAAATCGATGTATAGGTATATATTATGTCATTTTATGAGGCACCACATATTTATATGTGATCAGAAAGAATATCTGCAGGTAGACTTTTTCTTCAAAGCAAGAATCATAATAAACCTACTCTCATAAATTTTTTATTTCCCAATGCATATAAAAGTTATGTTTGCACTAGACTTCAGTCCATTAAGGTGCAATTGCATTCTGCAAAAAATTGCAATATTATGGTTTGCACTGTCATCAAGTCGATTCAGACTCACAGAGACCCTGTAGACCAGGATACAGCTGCCTCAGCAGGTTTCTGAGACTGTTAACCATTAAGGAATGGTAGCTATTAATGGAGTAAAAAGCCTCATCTTTCTCCTTCAGAGTGGCTGGTGGTTTCGAACTACTGACCCTGCAGTTATCATACATCAATATGTGAATAGCTTAAAGACACGAAGAGAACACATGCAGCTGGGGAAATGCTGCTGATAGACTTGCTTGCTGCGGTTGGTGGCCACAAACCTTCAATCTGTAAGACATGCATGTCATCACTGTGCAGTTAAGTGAAGCACAGTGAAGTGAGGTGTGTAAAGGTGCCAGTGGCTCTGATGAAACTTCTACATGATCAAAGCCCAAAGCTCCTCTGGTCCTGTAAGAAGTCATGAACTTACTGGGCTCTAGCATCTGCTGCTGCTGAGACCACCTCAAGCGCAATCTGCAGTTAAGTGCTGCTGCTTTAACTTTTGGTTAGCTTGTAGAAGCTTGATGGGAGCGCTGGTGATCAGTGGTTATGAACTGGGCTGCTAACCACAAGGCCAGCAGTTTCAAACTAGAAGCCGCTCCTTGGGAGGAAGATGAGGTTTTCTACTCCATAGAAAGAGTTTTTGAAAGCCGCGGCATCAGTCCCACCTTGTCGATAGGGTCACGAAGAGGAAGGATCTGCTGAGTGGCAGCGAGTTTGGTTAGGTTTGTAGAAGCTTGCTCGCGATCCATAGCTGGTTGACACTCGTCTGCATGGGAAAATTATAGTTAATTTGAATTAGGTTTGCTGATGATCTGGGATTTTATTCTTTAAGAAAGAAAGATCTGGTTTAGTGTCACTTTTAAATGAATGGCAAGTCTGAGTAAATTCAAAGGCATAATCCTGGGTAAATTGAATGCTAGGTACCTGCCCATCAGGGTATAAAAATTAGTTAATACTTATCAAGAATTTAGAGGATTGCCTGGAAATGAGTGTGATGAAAGAGGTAACTATTATGAGTCTTATGGTAAATATTATACCTAATATTTTAGGTTGGCTCCAAAGTTTTAATCCTTCTTAACATTGATATATATGATTTAGTCTCTTCATCACTGATAAATGAAATTAGTCTTTTTCTTTGTGAGGAACAATCTTGCTTTTTAAGTTCATCTTTGTTAAATCTGGTACCTGCCTTCTATAAACTCAATGAAAAGATCATTTGGATGACATTTCACTTTGCTATATTTATCTCTGAGTTGATAACTCACTGTTTAAATTTTGTTGGGCTCCTGATTTTAAAATATTGTGTTTCAGGAAAGCCTTTCCATCATTTATACAACTTACTGTCCTGCTCAGTATACCATCTATGAGCCAGTTATCAGACTTAAAAGTCAAATGAAAACCCAACTCTCGCAAAGACCTTTCAGCGCAAAAGAAGTTCAGAGCATCTCACTGGAACCTCACCATCTAAAGACTCTACAACCTACTGAGTGTAAAACAGTTCAAGGCGTTCTACATGAGATTGGTGGGACTGGCATCTTTGTTTTTCTGTTTGCTAGGGTAAGAATCATTGATGATAGCTTTTATATAATGAGAAACTATTTCCTTGTCATTGATATGTTGAAACTAACAAAAACCTATGTATCAACTATTCTAAACTTTTAAGATGGTGAAATCATCTTGATACAGATGTCATCAAGTTATCTGCAACAATGAATGGTCAAAGATCCTTCTAGTTTCATAAGATTTAAATAGTTTTCTGTTATCCAGAAGTGAATATGAGAATAATAAAGTGTTAACTGCACATATTTAAAGTTAGCAGTGAAAATATGACAAAAATGCATGAGATAGTATTGATATGAAAGAAATACATTTTTTGAAATAAAGTTTGTGACTTTTTTCCTGAAGTTTTCTGGCGTGCAAAACAAAATTAGTTGAGTTTGAATTTTTTTAAACAAGGAGAAATACAGATATTTTAAACATAGTTGTCATGTTAGAATAACTTGCTTTATCATATGATTTACTTAGTATCCCCTAGTCTATGTTTATCTTAATTTAGAGCAGAGATGCTAACTCTATACTCACAATTCATTCTTCATTTTATTTCGAAGAATAATTTTTGCAACATTATCTACTTCTCTCACAGTCTCCCTCACTAACTTTTTATTTTCACCACTTTGATAATTTTTCACCACTTTGATAAAGGTTGTACTGTATAGTTTCTTATATCTACTATAACAAATCTGGGGAATTAAAATGCAGCTACATTCTTTCACAGTTATGGAGACCAGAGATCCAAAATCAAGGTGTTTGGCAAACTTGATTCTTCTGGAGATCTGAAGGAGATTCTGTTCCATGCCTCTCTTTCCCAGTGTCTGTTGTTGTCAATAATCCTTGGTGTCTTGGCAGGTGCAGGTGTCTGTATCATTTCAGTTGGGGCCTCTATCTTCAGATGGCCTCTCCCTCTTATGTAAAATCTTCTTTTTATAAGGATACCAGCCCTTTGATTTAGAGCAGGCTAATAGCAAGGCTAATCTAATCCTGAAATCCTTAATTATACTCAGTAAAGCTACTTATCTCCAAATAAAGTCTGCTCTGAGGTTCTTGATAGACATGACTTTATGTGGACATAAAGTCCACAGCTCAATTTCAGTGTACTTTTGTTATTAATATTCTCATAAATGTCTTGTTAGCATTTGACCCAACATCATCTATAACTGTTATTTCTTTTCACACACATTTTTTCATGCAGTATCTTTTATTTAATAGTTTCCCCTTTGTTGTTGCTGCTGTTAGTTTCAACACAGCAATAGACTGAAACCCTGTCCAGTCCAGCTGTACATATGGCTTGTGGCAGTCCTTGGATCAGCCTATCTTGTTGGCCTTGCACTTTTCACTGTCCCTTTAGAAACATGATGTCCTTCTCCAGGGACAGGACTCATGTTCCAAGTCTTGTCATCCTTACCTCCAAGGAACATTTGGGTTGTCCTTCTTCCAAGAAAGATCTCTGTGTTCTTTTGGCAGGCCCTGGTGAACTTTCTCAGTATTCTTCAGCACCACAATTCAGATGCGTCCATTCTTCTTTGGTCTTCCTTATTCAATGTCCAACTTTTCTTTTTGGTGGGGGGTGGAAGAGTGTCCAGCTTTCACATGCAAATGAGGCCATTAAAAATACCATGGCTTGGGTTAGGCTTAGGCTAGTCTTCAAAGCAACATCCTTCCTCTTCAACACTTTAAAGAGAGGTCTGGTATAGAAGATTTACCCAATGCAGTGCATCATTTGATCTCTTGACTGCTACATCTATAAGCATTGATTGTGAATACAAGTGAGATGAAATACTTCAGTATTTTCTCTATTAATCATGATGTTACATACCTGTTGGTCCAGTTGTGAAGATTTTGGTCTTTTTTACATTGAGTTGTAATCCATACTGAAGTCCTCAATCTTTGAACTTCATCAGAAAGTGCTTCAAATCCTCCTCCCTTTCAGCAAGCAAGGTGTGTCATATGCATGTTGAAGGTCTTTAATAAGCATTCTTCCAATCCTGATGCTACATTCTTCTTCATATAATCCATGATTTTGTCAGGATATAGATTGAATTAGTATAGAGAGAGCATACAACCCTGACACACACTTTTCCTGATTTTAAAACATGCAATATTTAACCTGTTGTGTTTGTACAACTGTCTCTTGCTCCATGTACAGCACAATGAAATAGTCTGGAATTCTCAATCTTATCAAGACTATGAACCATATAGTTGAATGCCTTTGCAGAGTCAATAAATTATAAGTCAACATTATTCTGATATTTTCTGCTTTGAGCCAAGATCCATCTGACACAGAAGTGATATCCCTTGTTCCATATCCTCTTCCTATTCTAGCCTGAACCTTTGTAACTCACTATCAATGTACGGCTCCAAAAGTTGTTGAATGATCTTCAGCAAAATTTTATTTGCACTTGTTATCAATGACATTGTTCTATAATTTGGGCATTCTGTCGCATCACCTTTCTTTGAAATGGGCACAGACATGGCTCTCTTCCTGTCAGTTGGCCAGGTAGCTGTCTTCCAAGTTTCCTAACATAAACAAGTGAGTGCTTCCAGTACGTCATTAGCTTGTTGAGACATTTCAGTTGGTATTCCATCTATTCCCTAAGCTTTGTTTTCAGTTAAAGTTTTTGGTGCAGCTTGAACTTCTTTCCTTAGCACCATTGGTTCATGCTTATATGATACCTCCTGAGATGGTGACATGTTGATTAGTTCTTTTGGTTCTATGACTCTTTGTATGTCTTTGATCTTCTTTTGATGCTTCCTGCATCCTTCAATATCTTCCCCATAGAATTTTTCAGGATTTCAGTTCGAAGCTTGAGTTTTCTCCTGAGTTCTTGCAGTTTAAGATACGCTGAGCGTGTTGTTGCTTTTTCTCTTTCTGCTTCTAGGTTTTGGTCCATTCTGTTATATTTACTTTGTCTTCTCAATTGCCCTTTGAAATTTTCTGTTCAGCTCTTTCAGTTCATATTGTCTTTCATTTGCTTTAGCTGCTCTATGTTTAGAAGCAAGTTTTAGAGTTATCCACTTTATTTTACTATTTCTTTATTATTATTTGGGGGGGCATCACTACCCCCTGTTGGACATAGGAGCTACCCAGCGCCGCGCCTGAGAGCCGCCCCTGGATTTGAACCGCCAAGCCCGCAGGCCATAGTCCCGCACTCAATCACTTAGGTCACCGGAGCTCAGCCCGGTTTATTATTTCTTTCTTGTCTTTTTAGTGACCTTTTGCTTTCTTCATAAATGATGTTCTTGTCCTCCCGCAGCTTATCAGGTCTCTGTCACCAGTGTTTAATGCATCGAATCTGTTCTTGAGATGTTTTTTTCAATTCAAGTAAGAAGACTCAGGCTCTTGTGGACTTGTTTTAATTTTCTTCACTAGGCCCTATGGCCTGACTTTAGTCCACTGATATTGAGCTTCTCCATTGTCTTTCCCACAGCTGTCATCAGTTTGATTTCTCTGTTTTTTCATCTGGGAGAAGTCCACATGTATAATTACTATTTGCATTATTGGAAAAAAATACTTACTATGAAGTAGTTTGTCTTACAGAATTTTATTACCTTATTTCTAGTTTTGTTTCTGTCACGAAGGCCATGTTTTCCAACTTTTTCTGTTTCTAACTTTTACAATCCAATCACTGTAATTATCAATGCATCGTGATTACATGTTTGATCAATTTCAGACTGAAGCTGTTGGTAGAATTATTTATTCCTAATTAAAAAAGAATTTAAATATGACCAGTTAGATTTACAGATCAGTTTGAAATTCATCATTCATACATTTACTCTTAGCACATTCAGTGCAGGTAGGTCCCACCATACTCACCACCACTTCGCCGCCCCCCCACCCTTGTGAACTTTGACCTTATGTAAATGCTATCCATTGGAGCTAACTGGTGTGTTATTCTAAAGTGTACCTCATTATTATTATTCCCCTCACAGCCCTGTCTATAGTTTGGTTGAACATTGAGCCATCAGGTTATCAGGTCTAGATCTGAAGGGTCTCTGAGGGCCATAGTCTCAGAGTATCTGACCAGCAAATGCCTGCTATTTTCTAGGATTCTGTGTTTTGTTCAACATTTTTCTCCCACTCTAGCTAGGATCTTCTGAAATGATCACTTTTGTAGTAGTAGGGGCAGCTGGGCAGTACTTTACTTTTCTGATATTAGGGTTAAGACTGATATTCACCTACTTCACTAGTCCACTGGCTAAATGTTTTGCCTTCTTTGATTTTTCAGCATACATTTCCAATGGACACCGTGAGACCACTAGTTGCACCTTAGTTCGTGAACTTTTAAGACCACAGTCATTGTTGGTTGAATTCTACAGAAGGTTAGGGAGGTTGTTTTTAGTACTCCAGAAAGTTAATTTTGATAGAATTTAAAAAAAAATACAGGATACTCACAGGGACATAACTGAGCATTTTTAAAACATGGAAAACTGCTTCCATGAGAAAGGTCAGAAAAATCTGTGCCAAGGACTTTTTCTCTTCACAACAATGCACCTGTGGTATCCTTTAGTGGCTGCCCTATGAGAATCTTTCTGGTTCACCCTACAGTCCTCATGTTTTCCCTTCAAACTTCTTTCTGTTCTCAAAACTCAAAGAACATTGAAAAGGAGCAGGCTTTGAGCCTCTCAAGGATGTCAAAACTATCATTTTCTCGTGGTGTTACTCAAGAGTGTAGAGTTCTTTAGGGAATGATTAAAGAGATAGAAACACTGCCTTCAGAACTGTGTAGACATATAGGGAGATTATGTGAAAAACAGAGCTTCACATTTTGATATTTTTGTTTAATAATAGGTTTTGTGATTTGGTACCAGATCTTTTTACTTACCTCTCACACTTAATATCTTGCCAAAAAAGACCTTTAAAATTGTGTTCCACATTTAAAAGCGTACAAACTTTTCTGTACTCCTCTTTTAAAATAAAATTCAATCTCTGTAAAATGCATCACCCACTTTTTTAGCCTAATCCCTACAACCCAGCTAAATATGCAACCTGCAGTCCCCTAAATGTATGTGAATGTCCAATTTTAGTCCTTTGCTCTGCTCCAAGAGTCCCTTCCCCAGCCCACTTTTAATCTTGACCTCCCGAGATAGTGATGTCTTCTCTCCCTCTGGTCTTCCCTAAACCACACAGTGCTAGAAGTAGTTTCTGTGCCAGTGTCTGGTTATATTTTACTTAAAGGCTTGTGTTTCTTATATTTAGTAGTAATAATAAATGTGTAATTTAATTGAAGTACAAGGCACCATGCCTTATATACATACAATAGGCCCCAGGGGGCAAGTACCATGACTTTTACTTCTTTTTAACTCCCTTTGCACAGAATGCTGAATGTGTTTGTTGATTAAATAATCAAACATTGGAGACAGTTTTATATTAATTCAGATCACGACTTATAAAACTCTACTGACCTCCAAGGTTTCTAATGTTATTTTAGTTAATTGAATTAGCTAGTATGTAATTGGAGCCCTGCTAGTGTGGTGGTTAAGTGCTTGACTTTTAGCCTAAAGATTCAAACCCACTAGCCACTCTGTGGGAGAAAGACACATCCATACAGATTCCAACCCTAGAAACTCTAAAAAGCATTTCTACTGTGTCTATAGGGTAACTATGAATCTGAATCAATTTGACAGCGACAAGTTATAGTATATAGTTAAAGAGCTTGGAATATATGTCTTCTAATTTTATGTATCAGCAGTGCTTAAGTTGTCATTTTTAAAAAGACAGCATTAAAAACTGTATTTGCTTACTGTTATATCATACCAATGTAGGCTATCACCTAAAGGTAAATAATCGTCACATATGTTAAAGTCATACTCTCAATAGATCAAAAGAAAAATACATTCACTCTTCTTTTAGGTTGTTGAGCTCAGTAGCTGTGAAGAAACTCAAGCATTAGCACTGCGAGTCATCCTCTCGTTGACTAAATACAACCAACAAAGAATACATGAATTAGAAAATTGTAATGGCTTTTCCATGATTCATCAGGTGTTGATCAAACAAAAATGTATTGTTGGCTTTCATATTTTGAAGGTATGAGCTCATAAAATGTATTCTCATAGATTTAAATGCAACCCTACCATCTCTTCCTCAAGGTGTACCAACTATATAGATAAAAGGTTTTTTCCTCAGTTTTTCCTAAAGATAAAGATTGAAATATGATAATGTATATTTAATCAAAGTGAGGTATTCTTCAGATTCTTGTCATCCTTTAAGTAATGACTGTTTTTCCTTTAAAGCACTTTTTTTTTAAGACAAAGACAAAAACTCAGAGAATTTTAGATTTGGATATCCCTTAGATGTCTTCTAGATCAATCCCTCCCACTATAGATAGAGCAAGTTGAGACCCAGGTGCTGTTGGGTGCGTCAAACCCACAGTCCAGCTCAGTTCTCCCTACAGCTGGTGCCATGCCATTTCCATTATGCAATGCTGCTATAGAAGTCCATATCTCAAGCCACTTACCCAGAGGCCAGATATTCATTTTAGCTTATTTTTAACGAAACACAATTGTTAATATTGGGAAAATATTTCTTTTTGAGGGGGAATAATTCCTTTACCCTTGCTAATCACCACCTCTGGTTCATCAAGATCTAGATCCCTGGTGGCATAGTGGATTAAGCATTGGACTGCTAACTTCGAAGTTAGCACTTGGAAAGCCTCAGCCACTCGGCAGTGGAAAGACAGTCTCTACTCCCATAAATAGTTACAGTCTTGGAAACTCATGGGCGAGTTCTACCCTGTCCTTCAGCATCAGCATGAGTCAGAAGTGAATTTGAGATCCATTTCTGGAATTAATCCTTATTCCTCTTCAGAAGGGGGCCTCAAAGCCTAATAACAAATTCAGTCAACTTTGGAAATAGAGAGTAGGATTGTACCCCATGTTTAAAACTGAGTAATCATTAAAGATATCTCTAGAGGTTTAGACTTTTTTCCAGTTACTTGAGTGGCTTTGCAAAATAAAGGTACCTTATGAAATTTAAGTCACTCACTAGTTTTTCAAATTTAATGTTCGTTTCCAAGATTTAAAAACTTGATTTTTCTGTTTAACATTTATATAACTCAATTATTAATGAAACTTATGCTAATACTGTTTGGCCACAGGCCCTTCTTGCAGGTTGCTGTGGTGAAGATATTATTCATATCAATGAGAATGGAGAGTCTAAGCTGGTCGTAGAGTCTAATGCTATAATCCAAGATGTTAAACTATTAAAGGAGCTATTGTTTGACTGGAAGATATGGAATAAAGCAGAGGTATGAACTTTTAAATATTAATCTAGTAACTGTTCTGAAGAACAGAATAAATAGCTATTTCTGTATATATTGTGAATGGGAATACTGAGATTATTTTCTGTTCCAAGTTTTGATCAGCCTTTGCTACTGCTGAAAAGGAAGGTCAGAATCAGAACTCAGACTGAGGGGGACCAAGTTGCTAGACCAGAGTTCAGGCAGGAGAGCACAGACAAGATCAGTTAGTGACTTGCACTTGTCATACACTTTGAAAAGGGTCCTCACTTAGAATCTGCGACTCAGGTCAAGGAATGAGACGCGAACATACTCCTGAGTATTGGAGTCAAGCTTGCCGGGAGTCACAGAGCTGTGACTGCCCTGCCAACTCTTGATTTCATCCTTGGCATACGTAAGGATCATACTTCAATCTTAGATTTAAACACAACATCCCAACATTCGGAATGAAGGAGCGGGTTTCACAAGGACCTCGGCAGGGAATGACTGTTAGAGTATAGTGCTGTTTCCTTAGACTTTGGTTCCAACCAGTCTTCATAGTATAGGCTCAGACAGGATTCTTAGTTCTAGTGTAAAATGTTTCCCTGAAATATGACAGAGCCCTAATAAACATTGGCGATTTTTATCAAAGATTAGGTTGCCTAGAATTTTTTAGAATATAGCAACATTCATCATCGAACATAATTATTTAAAGAATTCAGAGTTGATAGCTATAGAATTTTAAAAAAATGTTGTGCCAAAATTTGGTAAGAATCCTAAACATTTGCATGATATTGCTAATAATGATTTGTGAAGCTGAGAGAAACTTTTTTAGTCTTTCATTAATAAAAATAGATTTTTATTAAAATGCTAGACAAAAGAGTTGTATTCTTCCGATAGAAAATTACATCACAAAATTATTGTTTTAAAGAGATAGAACATATGGAGCCACAAACACAAGGAAAAGGTATTAAAGAGGTATTTCAGGCAGTTAATAAAACTATTATCTTTCTGGATTTTTCGGTATTCATGATATTTGTCAATCTTTTAAACTTTTAAGTCTATACTTTATTGTTTTTGTTTTAGTTTTTTAGGCATCACTCCCCTCTGGTAGTGGGAGTAAGAGGCCCAGCCTTTGCTCCTGTGTGGTTTGTTTTATCATTGGAATAAATCCTCACTTTCAGACCCAAATAACCCATAGGGATTGATTAGAATACCAATTGCAAGAGTAAACTGAACTAAATACGGGACTGTTTTATTTTCTACTTAACAAGAAGCTGCTCAGTTGGGGTTCTATGATTAAAAAGACATTTTTTATTGTTGGATGTAATGGTAATTTTAAAAATCATATACACAGTTGCATGGATTTGAAGTGGGTTTCTTTACCTACTTAATTACTTTATAACTAAGTTTGTGTTTTATGTTGACTGTAAGTTAAACTTAGGACTCTTTTATTTTGGTGCTATTTTTCAGATCTGAATCAAGTTTTCATACTTGGGCTCTCTGATCTTTAGTTTTCATGTGACTTTACAAAGTGCTCTTTTTCCCCCTCCAGGACATTATTTGCGTACTGTCAGTGCCTTGGCCTTTTGATTTTCATTTATATCATATAATGGCAAGAGACATAGTAAGAATTGTAACCCAATCTAGTCAATTTTGCTATGTGTTTGGGTTTTTTTTTTTTGGGGGGGGGGGCATCAGTGCCCTCTGGTGGTCGTGGGAGATACCCAGCCTTGCTCCTGGATTTGAACCGCTAAGCCCGTGGGTCGCAGTCCTGCACTCAACCACTATGCCACCGGGGCTCAGCCCCAATTTTGCTATGTGTTAATAACTTCAGGGTACTTTGGGCAATAAAATGAGGTGAAGATTATTTTTCAATATTAGTTACTTAAATAAGACTTTTTCTCCCCTATGGCTAATTTACAATTAATTCAATTTTGGAAAGACATTTTAAAGCACCTTCAAAACATTCTGACCATTTATTGAATATACCGGTTGTCCATGTGTATAGAATTAATTGACCTTAAAAGTAAATAAACCCCAAACATTTAGAATTTTTGCATTGTCAGCAAATTGCTTGAAACTTGGTACAATATGTTCTAAAATTCCTTGATTAAATGTTGCACATGAAAATTTTCACTGATGTTTATACCTTTTATGTTATAAACATATATTATTTGAAAATGATTATTCTTATATGTGTGATTTGCTATCGTGTCTCAAGTCCTCAATAAAATTCACTTTTTAAAAGTAATTATGTATAATTTAATGCTAAAGGAAATTAATTTCTTCACTTGATCTTAGCCAAAGGTCGAGATGTGATTGGAAAACACCCATTGCAATATTGAATTTCATATATGTATTTAGAAGTCACCTACTGACAATAGAAATTGATAGGATGGGAGTAACTTTTTAAGATTTTCTTCAGATATATTTTGTCTTTGACTAGGCTGATATAGTGCATGTCTTCTAAAAACATGTAGCATGTTTTTTAGTAGTTATGTGCTAATTGGTTTGTTTTGATCATCTCAGTTTTTTAGTAGCTATGTGCTTATTGGTATGTTTTGCTCATCTCAGCAAGGTGTTTGGAAGACTCTGCTAGCAGCTCTAGAAATCCTCATCAGAGCAGATCACCACCAGCAGATGTTTAATATTAAGCAGTTACTGAAAGCTCAAGTGGTTCATCACTTCCTACTGACTTGTCAAGTTTTGCAGGTATTTCAGATGTAACTACTTTTAGAGATTTTCTATGATTGTTTCTGCATAATATATATATATATATATATTATGCAGAAACAATCATAGAAAATATGTATATTTATATACATAAATTTATAAATATATATATATATATATATATATCCAGGGAATCACTTGAATGGCACAAACAGGTTCAGCAAGTAACCAATAGGTTGGAGACTTGCATCCACCCAGAAGCACCGTAGAAGAGAGAATTGGCAACTGTTTCCAAAAATGAAGCCATTGAGAACCCTCTAGAACACAGTTCTCAAATATGCATGGGGTCACCAGGAGTTAGAATCAACTTTATGGCAACTATGTACATCAGACATTTGTGAAGTTTTCATTGGGCTTTTTTTCTCTTCTCCATTTTCCTCTACTCTCTGGAATCTCTTCTTTCATCAAATAATGTATCAATTTTCCACTTTGCCTATTCACAGTTTGATCTTCACACTATTATTTCCTCAATTCAATTACCCAAAAAAAAAAAAGCACACCCTATTAACTTTCTTTATGCTCTTTATGTCTGGATATAATAATACACTTGTAGTGTTTTGAACATCAATAATGAAAATTTAACTTGCACCATATTTCTTAAAAATAAATTACAGGGATGTATGTCACAAGACTATGGTCCTGATCCCCCAGACCCAAAGGCAAATTACCTTAAGACGTTTCATTAAAAAAAAAAAAAAAAAAAAGATGTTTCATTATGCCTAAAAAATTTTTGTAATTTTGCCCCTATATGATCCACAACATTCATGGATATATTAGCAGCTAAGGTAAATCCACATATACAAATACCTACTGTCTCACTTACTAATCAGTATACGCACTGCCCCTCCCACACCTGTTTAGCCTTTGTTTCTATCTAAGCCTCTGTGCAAAGATAGCCATTATTGTAAAATTGTAATAACCATTTTTGTCTCTCTTGTCTTTAACTCTTGAAAACCTCTCAGCGTCTTCCACTGACTCCATCATTTATTGCAAACTTTCTCTTAATTGTATATTGCTTTCCCTTCACCCTAGTTAGCATTTGTCTACCCTCTAGCCTGTGAATTCCCATTCGTCTATTTCCTTCCACTGCAGGTAACCATCAAGGAATGTTTCTTTTAGTGTGAAAACGTTTTCTTGACTTTCATACTAATGGTGGTATACAGTATTTGTCCATTTGTGATGGACTGATTATACTTAGCATCCTGTCCTCCAGGTTCATCTTGTTACAAGATATTTGTAGACTCATCATTATTCTCTAATGTTGTATAGTATTCATATATATATATGATTATCCAAAAGATGATTATTTCTATCCAAAAAAGCAATATAGAAATATAATATGTTACTGTATAATAATATATGATACATATCATTATTATATACAGATATATAACCCCCCATATATACACACTAAAGCTTATCCTTTCTTCTACATAGACATTTAGATTGTTTCTATCTTTTTACTATTGTGAATGCTAAAACAAAACAACTCATTGCCATGAAGTCACTGCTGACTACATGGGTGTTCATATCTTTGTGTTGCAGCTTTTTAAAAAAATGATACAAGTACCATATATATTCAAGTATACACCAATCCAAATATCCACCGAGGCATCTAATTTTACCACGAAAACTGCATATAATATTTATCTATATAAGGCAATATTGTAAGAGTAATGTTGACACATTTCATCCCAACTACCTTGAGGTAACACTTTGAGGGAACACTAGTTCCATATTGTGAAGAATCTGATGCATAGTCATGTTAAATAATATGCCCAGGGTCACAGAGCTAATGAAGGAATCAGATTTCAAAATAGAAAATTTGACTTCTTAGTTCATGTGTGCAGAAGGTAAAATATATCTTTGTTTCAATTAACCAAGATAACACTGCTATAGAATCAATTTCAACTCTAGTGAGACTGTACAACAGAGTAGAACCATAGGGTTTCCCAGGCTGTGATTTTTTTTTTTTTTGAAGCAAACTCTCACATCTCCTACTTCCACAGTTCATAGATTTCAACCACTGACCTTCAGGTAACAGCCAAATGTTTTAACCAGGGCACCACCAGGATACCTTTTTAGCTGAATTAAAATAGCTAAGTCAAATTGCTATCACATTAAATGACTCGTTTCCATAGTGTAGTGGTTATCATGTTCTCCTGACAAATTAAATGACTCTCAGTAGTTAAAATTGTTTAAATTCCAGCCATACTCAATTTGAGTACAAACTGACCTGAATATCCACCAAGGCACCAAATTTTACCACAAAAACTGCATTAAAAAGGTGCTGAAAAACTCAGCTTATACTGGAGTATATACCGTGGATTAGTAGCAACTCAATTCAATGCTAAAGACAATCAGATTATAGTAATAAATAGACCTCAATCTGTCTTAAGAATTATTCTTTTACTGATGGGCATTTGAGTTATTTATTTCTTTACTATTGAGAAAGATGCCATGATGAACATAGGAGTGCATTTGTCTGTTCATGCTCTGACTCTTATTTCTTTAGGGTATCTACCCAACAAAGGAATTGCTGGGTCATATGGAATTTCTATTACCCATTGTGTGAGGCAGCACTTTATCACTTTCCACAGCGGTTTACAGTCCCATCAACAGCATATGAGCATTTCAATTTATCCACACCTTCTCTAGCATTTGTTTTTGTTTATTTTGTTTTGTTTTTAATTTGGGTATCAATTGTAAGGTGTTTTGTCATTGTTGATTAAATTTGCATCTCTGGATAGTTAGTGACCATATACACAATGGAATACTGTGCTTTATTAAAAAATAATCATCGTACCATAAAACACTTTATGGTATGAATCAACCTAAAGAATATTATGTGGGAGGAGAAAAAAAGAATATTATGCTGAGTGAAATTAGTTAATCACAAAAGGATAAATATTGTATGAGACCACTATTACAAAGGAAAACAAAACAAAAGCTTTCACGTAAAAGGAAGCAAATTTTGGAGGTTAACAAAAGAGGCGGGTATAAAGGGGAAGTTGGAACAATAGGTTAGTGGTTGACGGGTACTAACTTGGGTGAGGAAGAAGAGATATCAAAGGAAGAGGTAAGGGTTAGGCTATAGGAGGAATTAATAAGTAGTTTATAAACTGTTAAATACAAAATTATAGTCTGAAATGTAAGTTCCAACCTAATAAAAAGTAATTTTTTTTAAAAAAAAGAATATTTGCTTAATTGAAAAATGTTGGTTAAATTGACAGTTCTCTTTTAATCTAAAGAGAGTTTGATTTTTTTTCTCCCCCCACCCCCCCAGGAACACAAAGAGGGGCAGTTTACATCCATGCCCCGTGAGGTGTGTAGATCCTTTGTGAAGATTATAGCAGAAGTCCTAGGATCTCCCCCAGATTTGGAATTACTGACAATTATCTTCAATTTCCTTTTAGCAGTTCACCCTCCTACTAATACTTATGTTTGTCACAATCCCACGAACTTCTACTTTTCTTTGCATATAGGTAGGTAAAATTACTTTTGTTAGATCCTAGATAATTTCTTTTTTTCTTCCCACTCAATCCACATTTGTGTAATATGTCAATGGTCTATACATACTAGAAACTATGGTAATCAAGTACTGGAATAGGGACAGGTTAGAAGGTTATAAAGTGAACTGTATATGACCTCTGCCACAAAGGACATACATTCTCAGAGGAGGTAGAGATCCAGATAATGACATGAAGAAAGAATGTATTGTAAGGACTACACCCATAAACAGGTACAGTGTTGGAATTAACTGGGGCCAGTTTCCCCTGCGCTAGAGTCGCTGTGAGACGTCATCGACTCAATGATAGGTCTTTTAATTAGTTCGTTTTTTAATAGAAAAAACTAATTAGATTTCAGAGGAGTGGAGACTTCATCAGACAGCCATGGAGAAAGAAGATTTAATAGGTTGCATGCTATTTGACCTGGATGTTGAAGAATTTATTTGGAATTTTGATAGGTAGATTAAATAGCAGCATTCCCAGTTAAGGGAATGATTTAATGGGAGGAAAACAATGTTAACAGAAATCAAGGAGTAATGTATTTTACCAAAATATGGAGTATCCAAAAAGATATACTAAGAAAAGTCCAGGGCTATGCCCCGGTGGCGTAGTGGTTGTGCGCGGGACTGCGGCCCACTGGGACAGAGGTTCAATTCCAGCAGTGGGGCTGGGCCTCCTACTCCCACCACCAGAAAGCAGTGATGCCCCCCACCCCCCAAAAAAAAGAAAAGTCCATTCACTAGTTTCCAATTATCATTCGTTTTTGTTTTTTTCTTGAGACATGTTAAATGTGCCTTGGAATGTAAGACCAAAAAGTCTGAACTTGTATTTTACTTAGAGGTCATTATAGTATTTGCTTTGTATAGCTTATTTGTTTTTGAGCAAAGTTGTCTAAGTAAATGTGCAGTAGGATTCAAGAAGAGAAATTAGGGACACTAAAACCCAGGATAGTAGTCTGTAAGCTATATGAAGTAATAGAACCTGGGGATAATAGCAGTGGAGTTGGAAAGGAGGGATAAATGTAGAAATGTTAGGGATTACTCAATGTGTTAAGGAATGATTTTAGTCTTATGTGTTGTTATTTGTGAGTATAATTAATCAAGTCTAACAAGCAGTTGGATATGGATAATATAACATAGGGAAAGCTACCAGCATAGAACTAGAACTTTTAACAAAAGACAGGACAAATAAAGAGAAGTGGATGGAGAGAGAAAGATAAGGAGAAAAGTTATAAAGTTAACCCTTGAACAACATGGATTTGCCGTGCACAGATCCACTTGTAAGTTGGACTTTTCCTATTGGCATTGTGGTGAGTCAACTGTTGACAGTATCCACTTACAATGACATGTAGCACTTATCACTTCTATAAGAGCAGCTGTCTCTCAGTAAATGCTGTAGACCCTCATTTTTTCATTTCTCCTTCCTGAAGAGACAAACTGATAGCAGTGAAGATGAGCATCATGTGGTGTTTTAAGCAGACTAACATTTGAGAGAGAAAATTCTAGTAGGTATGAGGATTTGAGTGTGACAAGGGGTACCACTTAGAAATCTGTGACAATAGTTGGGAGATAAATAATAAGAGCCTGAATTATGACACTATAGTAGAGATGAGATGAGTTTAAGAAGACTTAATGTGGATTAAAAAAAAGGCAGTCAGGCAGCCCGGGGGCTTGGCGGTTCAAATCCAGCGGCAGTTCTCAGGAGCAGCACTGGGTAGTGCCCACGACCACCAGAGGCAGTGATGCCAAAAAAAAAAAAAAAGGCAGTCAGGAATGCTCCAAATATATGTCTCATGAGTGGGTGGATCTCTCACCTAAACCAGGAAACAAAACATAAAGAATGAACACAGAGCAGAAAGATTATCAGATTTGTTGCATTGCTGATGAGAATTTAAGAAATCAGACAATTGAACTGACAAGTATGAAGTTCAGAAAGGAAATGTGCATTGGAAGTATCCATTTTGAAGCATAGTAACCACCATAGGGAATATATAAAAATTTAATACATAGACCTTCCTCAAAGAATGAAGAGATGAACAGTCTCTTTGAAAAGATAATAGTAATAAAAAAGTAAAATGCCAAATATTAAATTACAAACTGAGAGCAACTGCACTTGGAATTTAGAGGAGGTAGAAGTTATATAATCAGTAGTGGGCAACCAAAATACTGTAGCAAGAAATTATAGAATGTACATATTCATATATAAAGTGTATGCTACTATAAATATACCCTACTTTCCCATCTTTGAACTTTTTCTTAAAAATGTATTTAATGATTTAATTTTAAAGTTCTGTTGTGACTTTTTTTGCTATCGCAAAAAAAATTTTAATGAATTAGTTTTCCCCTTCTAATTCTAGATGGTAAGATATTTCAGGAGAAAGTCCAATCAATCATGTACCTGAGGCATTCCAGCAATGGAGGAAAATCTGTTACTAGTCCCGGATTTATGGTAATCAGTCCATCTGACTTTACTGCTTCACCTCCTGAAGGTAAAAAAGAAATGATAAAACAAGTCTTCTGGTTTTAATACTGAATTTATGAGTAAGTTAGATTGTACATGTTTGTCAGTAAAATACAAAGTGGTAATCAGATAACATAAATAAATTAAAATTATAGAATATGTTCTGATATCAGTACTCAAACGAGCAGTCTAACAAGAGCACAAGACCTCAAAAGAACTTGGGAATTCAAATGAGGCTTGTTCTATTTTGCTCTGGCATTCTCGGTCCATATTATCATCATTGTTTGTTTGGAAATTAATCTTCAGATTTATTTGTCCATATTCTTCAAAAGCTTAATTGTGTTCCCCTTCTCTTTTCTATCTAAATCAGTAATTTGCTATTGAATGGCCATTTAGCACTCCAGCCTCAAGTCTTCCGACTCTGGGGACTTTCTATTCTGTCTATGATTATGTATGCATTTGAATTGAATTTTATAGCCACCTATGATGTGAGATTCCATATCAGCCTTCTGTAATTCTAGTTTCTTTGTTACCTTCCCAGGGTCCTTGCTGCCTCTAGGTCCACCTAGATTCCATTATTGAATAACTTCCACAGTCCAGCTTTCTTGTCCTCTTAACCTTGGTTTTCTTGATCTGAACTACCAGAACCCTGGACCAGTTTCACCATGTGACATCTCTATTTTGGTCTCGCCGTAGCTAACCCCTTTAAGATAACCATTACAAGGGTCTCTAATTCCCTTAAATTTAAGAGAAGGGCAACAGGGCTTTTTTATATCATGGTATTATTTTTCTGTATGTTTGGAATCAATTCCTTTTATTTCCCATACCCCACCTATATGCAAATCTTTAAACCAAAAAAATAAAATAAGTTCAGGTCTACTAGTTGTAAGCTGGCCATAAGTGGTTTCTCTTGGCCATGCTTTTTTTCACAAGGACCCCTGGTAGCAGAGTGGTTAAGCACTCAGCTATATCTTGAATTTCAAGATGAATCAGTATTAATTAGTTATTACTATGATTGTGATGGGTAGTGACCCCTCTTAATATATGTTAAGTAATAGTTTTTGTCTATTCTTCTTAGAGAACAATTCCTCCAATGTTATTCCACAACGTATTACTGCTCACATACTGCGTTCTAGAAGCCTACCAGCGTTTCCTACTTCTTTACCTCTAATGCAGCCACGAAAACTGGCCGCAAGTTTGAGTAGTAGTATCGAGAAGTTACAGAATATTGGAGATCATTATGTTGTTACCCAACCAGAGAGATGTAATGCTTTGGTGAGTTCTGAGATGCTGAAAAAAGACAAAGAAGATGCTTTCATCAGCAGCTGTGAGTCCGCAAAAACAGTTTGTGAAATGGAAACCCTCCTTTTGCCTCAAGGCTCTGTCACTAGTGTGCCAAAAGGAAAGTTAAAATTAGATGTCAAAGATCGTAAAGAAGATGGAACAGAAGCTAAATCAGAGGAAGACAGTCCTGGGGATGAGTCCTGCCCACGTCGACCTGACTTTCTAAAAGGACTTGCCTCATTCCAGCGAAGCCAAAGCACCGTGGCAAGTTTAGGGCTAGCTTTTCCCTCACAGAATGGCTCTGCAGCTGTTGGTCGTTGGCCTAGCGTGGCCGATAGAAACACTGATGACTGGGAAAACTTGGCCTTTTCTCTTGGTTATGAGCAAAACTTCAACAAAACTACAAATGTTCACAGGTATGCACATGATTTTGGATCTCCTCTTTTTTTTTCACTGCTTCTTTTAAGAGCATCAACTTTTTAGAAATGATTTTAATTATGTCACTTTTTATAGTACAATGTATAAAGTAATAGACATATTCTAAATCTATTGCCCAATACAGTAGATGCTAAGTACATGTGGCTGTTGCATACTCAAAATGTGCCTAAGGCATCTGAGCAACTGCTTTTAATTAATTTGAGTTTAGTGACCTGTAGTTAGTTTTAGAGAGCATGGGTATATAGTTGTTAGTAGACTATATTCCTTAAAAATATCCATGATGCAGGGGAGTCATGGGGAGGAGACAGGCCAGTCAAGGTGCAGTGAGGCAGCGATAAAGCACACAACTTTCCTCTAGTTCCTGAAGGCTTCCTTCCCACAACTATCATGGTCCCAGGTCTATCTTACAAATCCAGCTGACTGGAGAAAGTATGCTGGTAGAGACGGGAACTGGAAATACAGGGAACCCAGGAAATATGACCCTTGGGGCCAGTGGTGAGATTGGAGTTACCAGATGGATGGAGAGAAGGTGGGGTGGAGAGACGGAACCAACTACAAGGATCTACACATAACCTCCTATCTAGAGAATAGGCATCAAAGGAGTGGGCGGGAGGAGAGGTCAGGCAGTGTAAGATATGACAGAACAATAATAATTTATAAAGTATTGAGGATTGGTGGGGGTGAGGAGAGCAGGGACAGAGGGGAAAGGATGGGAAGCTGATATCCAGGGCTCAAGTGGAAAAGCGGATATTTGGAGAATGATAACAGCAGACATGTGAAGGTGCTTGACACAGTATATGTATTTATGTATTGTGAAAAACTGTGTACAAGAAAAAAAGAAAAAGAAAAACGGTGTACGAGCCCCCAATAAAATGATTTTTAAGGCTGAGACCTGGTGGTGTAGTGGTTGAGTGTGGGACTGCAGCCCACAGGGTTGATGGTTCAAATCCAGCAGCTGCTTCCAGGAGCAAGGCTGGGCTTCCTATACCCACCAGGGCAGTGATGACCACAAAAAAAGAAAAAAAGTGATTTTTAATTAAAAAAAAATTTCCATGATGAGCATAGTTTGTGAGCACTTGGTTTTCCAAAGGCCATGGATGACAGTGAAAGCCCAAAATTAAGCCTCTGGTGAATGCCCTCTGATCCTAGTACAGGGGAGTGAATAGCCTTGTTATTACACAAAGAGAATTACAATGTTGATTATGGCAGTTGAGTCAAAATGTAATAGCTTATCATTTAATCTGCTTTTTGACCCATTTTAAAAGTGTTTCAGTTTGTTTGTTTTAGTCATTTTATTGGTGGGAGGAGCAGCAGAGAAGTGGGTGAGGGGAGTCATCAGATGATGTTTTAGTTTTAAAAAACAGAAAATCAAGGGACATACACATGATTAAGCCCTTGATGAGTCCCCTCTGACCAGAGACCAGGGATGTGAATACCCGTGCTGTCATGCAGAATGCCTTGGAAAGTGGATTGTTGCAGATGCAGTCAGGTTAAAATTTAGCACCCTATCATTTGATCTCCCTTAATTTAAATTTGTTCTGGTTTTTAATATTTCCTGCTTTCTTTTCTATTAAGGGTTTTTATCTGTTTTATTAGGTTATTCTGGTTAGTTTTGTTAGTTTGTTAATGTTTCCTTTATATGAAATCTAGGATGTCAATGACAAGAGACAAAATCTGGATTAATAGTTTCTCAGTAGTTTGAGAGAGGCAGTTGCCGGTTAATGGGGAAGCTAATAACAATACATACAAGAATAAAGAAAATGTTCTAAAACCAATTGTGGTGATGATTGTATAACTTCTCTTAAGGTGATTGTATGATGAGTGAATTATGTGACAATAAAATAGTTGAGGAAAAGAAATTTATGAATTCTCTAAAAAAACAAAAGACTATCAGTGTTAGAAGTTGATGGTAAATTTATTAATAACATTTACATCTGAAAAATTTCTTATATCTTATGAACATCTGTTTCAAATGTTATGGTGGTTATTGCTACTTGTCACAATTCTTAAAGTGATATCATAGACTTTTCTCCCTGATATTATTGTAACTAGCCCTTTTTGCCTGTTTTAGTATAACTGAAGATTGTTTAGTACCTATCTGCTGTGGATTATATGACCTCTTAAGTGGAGTTCTTCTTGTTCTGCCCGACGTTATGCTAGAAGATGTGATGGACAAACTTATTCAAGCAGATATACTCTTAGTTCTTGTTAACCACCCATCACCTGCTATACAGCAAGGAGTTATTAAAGTAAGGACAGTACCAGATAAGTGTTGTTTTAACTTAGATAAATTAATGTATGTATAGCTTGACATGTACTATATATGTTAATGTAGACCCAAACCTTTATAGTTAAGATTGATGAGTTGATATAGGGCACTCTGGTGGTACAGCTATCAAAGTGCTTGACTGCGAACTAAAAGGTCAGCGTTCACCCTCACCAGCTACTCAGTGGGAGAAACCAGTCTCCTTCTCTAAAGATTGAGTCTAGAAACCCAAAACAGCTCTGCTTTGCCCTAGAAGGTTGCTGTAAGTCAGAATTTGATTCATTGGCAGTAAGTTTAATAATTTGTTATTTACATTTTTTGTTATTTGTTATTGTATTGTATTTTCCAATTTTAAATCCTTTTCTGTTGATTTCTATGTGTGCTCTATTTTAAATATGTCAATAGACTCACATATTTTTCCACTTAGTAAAACTATTTTGAAAAAACCATGAGGAAAAATTATGCGGTTCATTGGAAGTACAACCTGTAGTGTCGTGCTAATTCTAAAACATTTACTTCAACTCTCAGCTTAGACGTCACCTTTTCAGAGACACCATTCCCAATCACGTAAAAAAAATTAAGTCACTTTATTTTGCTTTGATAGTACATATTCTGTTAAATCTTCTATGCATGTCTATAAATAATGAAATAATTCACAAATGTTTCACATTGGATCATTTAGAAATACAATATAGTAAATATCAGTACACATTTATTGATTGATATTTCCTATATTTCCTATATATTTTCTAAATTGTTTTGCTTTTTTTTTCTTTAGCTATTAGATGCCTATTTCAACAGAGCATCTAAGGAACAAAAAGACAGATTTCTGAAAAATCGAGGTTTTTCCCTGTTAGCTAACCAGCTATATCTTCATCGTGGAACACAAGAAGTACTGGATTGCTTCATTGAAATGTTCTTTGGCAGAAGTATTAGCCTTGACGAAGAGTAAGTATATCTTCCCCTTTACCACAAGTAGAGATCTTTTGGTTTTAGAGTTTAAATGTGAAAGTTGGTGAATTCATTTTTTCAATTATTTGGTCAACTTTCAGGAGGAAAAAAGCAGGTTGAAAGTAATTTTCTAGGGGAATCAATTCACTACTTTTAATTTATTCTTTCTCTTAAAATGCCTTCCATTATATTGTATTCATGATCTCAAAAACCTGAAGCAAATTAATGCTTCATTGAATAAAAACCGACCGTCAATATTAACATGGGAATGCCTAGAGTTGGAATCACCTCGATAGTGAGTCGTTTATGAATAGGTGGTTGACTAGAAAGAAGCTGGCCATAGTGTCCCATGCCAGAGCAAGCTGTAACCCCAAACCATTGCCTGGCTTTACCCCGTGGGCTTCAGGCACTGAAGTGGGTTGCACAGTGAAAAAAGAAAAGAAAGAAAGAAAGAAGAAAGAAGTTGGCACAGATAGTTTCAGTGAGAGATTACATGAGTGTTCCCTAGAGGAGAGCTCACTCCCCCTTAGGAGTGAGCAGGAGAAGGTTGGTCTTGGCATTTCTGGGTGTAGTGAGTACTAAGATTTGGTCCCAGTGTCACACTGAAGGATTAGCAGTATGATAATGAAGGAAATGTTTCCTCTCAAACAAACACTTTGCCAGAAAAGTTAAACGGTCATTTCGTTCTATGCCAGTGTAGAGAAAAATGCCTCATTTTTGTAGTCAATAAATTTAGACCCCTGCGAATTTATTTACCAATTGTGGTAAAACCAGTACAATAGTACCTTGCATTCGATCTTTTGAAATCTTACCTCATTTAATTCTTTTTTTTTCTTTCAATAAATTTATTTTTTCACTCTCTAGGAGGCTCATCCCACGGGGTTGATTCCAATACACAGCAACCCCATAGGACAGAGTAGAGTTGCCTCTGGGTTTCTAAGACTGTAAATTTTAACATGCGTAATGGAGCAGTCGGTGGCTTTGAACTGATGGCCTTGTGGTTAGCAACCCAACTTAACCCATTACATGAGAAGCTGAATGTCCACATTCAGCATCCTGCATGTAAGCAGAGGCTTTCTCTTGCTCTTGACTCTAGAGAAAGGTCTTTCTCTCTTGTGAACTTCTGCTCCTGGGTAATCTTCATGTAGAGTGGCATTTCTCTCCCTGCTGCTTAGCTTACTAGCTTTTGTTTAATATCTTTTCTTTTTTTTTTTTTTGTACATTTTTATTACTCTATTGGAAAAGCTACTTTGAGGAAAATATGTTACATATTTGAAAGGTTAAAAAAATGAGTTGCAAAATGCTAAATGATTTTCCTTCATCACAGGCAAATCGTATTGGGACAAGAACTCAAGTCATTGCATTTGCAAGACCTCTTTTTACTAGTTCACTGCACTTATTGGGTAGCAGAGGTTATGTGTTTCTTTTTGAATATTTATTATTTCTTAAGTGAAAGGCCAATTGTAACTAAAGTGGAAGTTACAGATAAAATTACTTTCCCTTTTGGGAAGGAACAGATTGTTCCTTGACAAGAGTTTCAATCAATACAGTATGTCAGTGCTCTCATTTCTAGTACTTGCTTCCAAAATTTATTTCCATAGCTTCAAATTTAGTTAAAAAACTGCCATGGTTGTAACCATTTTTTCTTATTTTATGGCTGATTTCTTACTAATGTATTCATACCTATATATTTTTTATTACAGATTTGATCTGGAAGATGTAAAAACCATGGAACTTTTTCAGAAGTGGTCTGTCATTCCAATTCTTGGGCTCATAGAGACTTCTCTGTATGACAACATACTCCTACACAATGCTCTTTTACTCCTTCTCCAAATTTTAAATTCTTGTTCTAAAGTAGCAGATCTATTATTGGATAATGGTCTACTCTATGTGTTATGTAATACAGTAGCAGCTCTGAATGGATTAGAAAATAAGTAAGTTTAAGATTTTCTTTAAATTATATTCTGGATAACTTAGACAGGGAAGAGCCTAGTACTAGTTTGCATCAAACCGTCTAGTTTTTAAAAATTTTCTCAAAGAACTTCTTTCCCACAAAATGGATTAAATGATGTCACTTTGGCAAGACTTTCATTTTCAAGAAAACTTGGTTTAAAAGGTGTTTGTACATGTAGGATCCTTGGTGGCGTCATGGTCATGTTGTACTGCTAGCCACAGAGTCAGTAGTTTAAAACCAGCAACCACATCTCTGGCAAAAAATGAGCTTTTCAACGGCCAAAAAGAGTTACAGTCTTGGAAATCCACAGGGACAGTTCTACCCTGTTCTAAAGGGGTAGCTATGAGTCAAAATGGACCTGATGGCAGTGAGTCGTGAGAATGATGTTCAACACAAGTAAAATGAGTTTATTTACCCTCAAATATATTTACCAGACTTCTATCATAGTCATAAAACATGCTAACTCAAAGATAAAATTAGAACTAAGCATCATTGAGCACTTACTACACATAGTTTTGCTTGCATTGTATTCACACAACAACCCAAAGCCCTATTATTATTCCCATCAGGAATAGGAAATTGACAATTAAAGAGATACAGTAATTTGAAGATCACATAGCCAGTAAGTACTGGAAAACTTGAAACTGAATCAGTGTCACTTTAAAAGCCTGTGTGTTGAACTCACCTTGCAATCCTATACTAAATCACTACTACCATAAATTAAAGTATTTTAAATTCTTTTATTTAGATTTTGTGCCTCCATATCTGAATTGATGGCATGTAGTAGAATTTTTTATAGCATGATGTTTAAATTTGAATCTCCAGAACAAGCATCTGGGAAGTCGCCCCCCCCCTTTTTTTTTTGCACATTAAAGCATGAAGTATGTACTGTATTTTGTATCAAAGGCAGAGCCTATCCTTAGCAATTCTCTAGACCAGGGATCAGGAACCTTTTTTTAGTGCCAAAGGATGGATATGTATAAAAATCACTCATGCATCATGCTGGTCAAACATTTCATCAACTTGTCTTTCATGTGACGCTCCCTTGAAAGGGGATAGAGATGATCCTTTCACAGACAGCATGTGCTTTGTGATAGATGGAAATGTTCTTTTGGATGATGGATGTAGTAACACTCTTCTTGAATCTGTCATTCGGAGCATTGTAAACCATGTGATTTTTCTGATTCAAAATGGCGAATACCAGCCCAGTTCAGCTCACAGCACCTAGAATATGAATCTTTATGTGTTTCGTTTCACTTGTTATCACCTCCAGTTTTTCTCGATTCATACTATGTACATTCCGAAATCCAATTATTAATAGATACTTGCAGCTGTTCGTTCTCATTTTGAGTTGGGCCCCGTCAGCGTGAAGGCCCCAAATGTTTTACTCCACCCGTGTCATTTCAGTCTCCTCTCCTTTGAGAAGGCAGCTCTTGCTGGGTTGGAAGCGGACAGCCTATACCTAATTTGTAATCTGTTAATCCGTGATCTGTCTGGAAGCTTTGCTGCGACAGTTTCACTTAGGCTGCACCTGCTTGTATTTGAAAATGCCAGTTCCATAGCTTCCAGCATCCCCGCAACACAGAAACCACCACCGTGTGACAAGCTAGCAAGTGGCTAAATTTGCATAGAATAGAAGTATCTCACAAAAGGATCAATAGGTCACACCTAAATGAAGAAAAGGTTTAAGTTCTCAAGGATTTCTTTTTGCCTGGATTCACAATCGATGCTCATGGAAACATCGGTAAAGAGATCCAACGCTGTATGGCAGTTGACAGTGTAATTCTTTCTTCATAGTCTGTACTTAGCCTGGAAACTCAACTGACACCTGCTCACTGTGGGTGATCCTGCTGGTATTTAAAATACCAGGGGCACAGTGGGGCATTGGGTAAGTTGAGTAAATACCACTGGGTGGAGCTTTATAGTATGCATTTTTCCCACGAGGCAAGCTTTGAGTCGCTCGCTGTAAGTTAGTGCACTCCGTGGTGTCACCTGCTAAAGTTCTCTACGGTCATAGTGCTTTTTTTTCATAAAAGTAGTTTTACTAAAAAATAAAAAAAAACTCATGTTTTATGATGACTGATTTAAGAGAACAGGATGCAACTGTGAAATTTTGTTTCCTGCTCAAAAAAAAAAAAATGCTACAGAAAATGTTGGGATGTTACAAGAATAGTGCCCTGGGGAAAAAAATCAAGTGTACGAAAGGTTTTCTCATTTCAAAAAAAGGTGAAATGTTGACTGATGGCAAACCTCCTTCTGAACACCTGTCACCTTCCCAAAGGGACAAAAATGTCAGCAAAACTGCACTTGTGCTTGAAGATCATAGAAGGACCGTTGAAGAGATATGGAGGCTATCTGAACTATCTTGGAGCTCTGTTCAGCAAATTTTAGTGGAAGATTTGGAAGTGAAAAAACTCACTTTGTGCTTTGGGTTCTGACTGATCAAGGAAAAAAGCATCCAGTGGAAACATGCCATGCTTTGAAAGAACAGCTCCCAAGCAACCCAGACGTTTTTTCTCATGGTCATTCCTGGTGACGAGACACGGTGCCATTCTAATGACCCAGAAAGCAAACATCAAATTGATGGAAGGCATCGGTATTACCTTGGCAAAAAGATGTTCATCAAGTGAAATTAAAGATCAAGACAAGACTCATTTGAGTTTTTTTTTTATGTGAGAGGGATAGTGCATTTTAAGTTTGTTCCAACAAGTCAGACTGTTAATCAAGCTTTCTATTAGAGGTTCTGAAAAGATTGTGTAACCAAGAACCCTCTGTTCTAGTAACCTGGTATTCCATGATGTTCATCTTTCTGACACAATCGCAGAATACAAAATGGTTGTATAATCAAATATGGTGAAGAAAGCTGATAGTGCCTGGCTATCAAAAGATACAGCAGCTGGAGTCTTCAAAACTTGAAGATAAACAAGCGGACATCTAGCTGCAAAGTGACAAAACGCACGTGGAAGAAGCACACCAGCCTGTGTGATCATGAGGTGTCAGTGGGATCAGGTATCAGGCATCAAAGATCCAGAATGAAAAATCATGTCAATATGAATTAGGAGGAGTGTGAAGTGGAGACCCAAAGCCCATCTGTAGATAACTGAACAAGGGTCACAAGGAAGCCAGTCAGGGTGAAATATAACACCGATGAAACATACACCATTCCTCTAGTTCTTTAACGCACACACACATGCACTATCATGACACCAATTCTACCTTACAATTCCAGCTAGACATAGAGCATGTAGAGATAAGAGTTGGAAACACAGGGACTCCAGTACAGGTAACCCCCTCAAGACCAATAATGAGAGTAGTGATACGAGGAGGTTAAGGGGGAGGTGGGAGGAGAAAGGGGGAACTGATCACAATGATCTACATATAACCCCCTCCTAGGAGGACAACAGAAAAGTGGATAAAGGGAGACATCAGTCAGCGTAAGAAATGAAAAAAGAATAATTTATAGATGATCAAGATGGGTGATAAAGGGGATAAAATGAGCTGTTACCAAGGGCTCAAGTAGAAAATGTTTTGAAAATGATGGCAGCATATGTACAAATGTGCTTAACACAATGTATATGTGGATGGATGGATGGATGGATTGTGATTAAAGCTGTTGAACCCCCAGTAAAATGATTTAAAATATATCCAAAAAATATAAAAAGCTGTATGAGCCTCTAATAAGATTATTTTTTAATTGTATAACAGTGTGCAACAAAAAAGGCCTGTTTTGTGGCAGACAGGGAACTGATTTTACCCCCGCGACAGTGCACCCACTCACACGACCAGCTCAGTGTGCCAGTTTTGGGCAAAAACAGCATACCTGTCTTGCCCCATGCACCTTACTCGCCTGACCTCTCTTCATGTGACTTCTTTTTGTTCTGCAAATACAGAGGAACATGAAAGAACAGTGATTTGAAAGCAGAAGAGGTGGTGACAAAGTGAGGGAGATGCTGTCAGACACCCAAACAGATAAGTTTGAAAACCATTTCCAAGAATGGAATCTCAGATTTGACAAATGCATTAAGTATAACAAAGAGTACTTTGAAGTTGGTATGGTTGTTTGGTTAAAAAGAAAAGGTTAAATATATAACTTTTAAAAAACAATTCCAGGTTTTGGGGAGAGATACCCCCTCCTATACTACACAAGACCTCTTTAAAGTATCGGAAAGCAAAGCTGTTACTTTGAAGACTAAGATACACCTCACCCAAGCCATGGTAGTTTCAATCCCCTCATATACATATGATAGATATACATATGATAGTTGGACAGTGAAGAAGAAAGGCCAACAAGCATCGACACAGTTGAATGATGGCGCTGGCAAAGAATTTCGAAAGGGTTTTAGTTTGCCAAAAGAACAAACAAATTTGTCTTCAAAGAAGTGCAGCGAGAATGCTCCCTAGAGGACTGAGCCCTGGTGGCCTAGTGGTTGGGTGTGGGACTGCAGCCCACAGGGTTGGTGGCTCAAATCCAGCAGCAACTCTTCAGGAGCAAGGCTGGGCTTCCTACTCCCACCAGGGCAGTGATTGCCCCCCCGCCAAAAAAAAAAAAAAAAAAAAAAGAATGCTCCTCAGCAAAGATGGAGAGATTTTTTTCTTAACTATTTGGAGATGTTATCAGGAGAGATTAATCCCTGGAGAAGGATGTCATATTTTGGAAAGTAGAAGAGAGACACAAGAGAGGAAGACTGCGTGCAAGATGGATTTACCCAGTGGCTCAAACATAGTGAGGATGGCACAGGACGGGGCGATGTCTGGTTCTGGTGTACATTGGGTTGCTGTGCCTAGGAACTCACCCCAGGCCCCGCAACAAGATAGTGGGATAGCTGGAACTTTCTGGTTGGTGAGGTGTGTGATGTTAGTTGGTATTGATAGTTTCGTGGGCATTATACATCCTGTATGCCAGCTGTTCCTCGTCCCTCCTCTAGACCCAAGGGGGATTTCTTGTACTTAGCTCATCTTTTGTTGAACATCTATTTAAGGTCCTTTTTTTTTTTAAAGGATTATCCATTTTACAAAAAGTTGAAAAGTATTTCATTTCTGTAAAACCATCTTAATTAGAAAATAGTGTGTGAAGTTATTAGAATCTATGCAGGCAGGGAGACTCAATGGCAGGTAACAAGTTTATTGGTGAAAACCTAAGAGGAGCTTCTGACTTGAGTCAAAAGATCCACTCTGTACAGACTAGCAACATTTTATATAGGTCTAGTCAAGGGAGTATATTTGTGGGTGGAGATGTATAATTCCCCTAATTCTAAGAATCAAGATTCTCTCCATGATGCTTTTGAGCTGGGAGTTTTCTGTGAGTCATTTTCCTTGTAGAAATTGCTAGAACATCTCTGTCAAGGAGTCCAGGAAGGAAAAAAAATGTTTGGAACCTGATTATTGTAGCAATTTTACAATACTGCTTGATGTGATTCAATTATGGGATGAAGATTTTAAAGAAATTGCTGGAACTTGGAATAGAAGATTAGAGCGATATAGGCTCATTCTGAAGATAGTTTTTAAAATGCAGTTACTGTCCCTCTCAGGTGGTTAAAGGCAACCATTTCTAACCCTAGTTTGATTTGCAAAACAAAAATCAGAGAAGAGGGTTTAGGTCTAGTACCACATACTGAGATAGATGGTCAGAATTAAATATTAGGGACAGAAGGGATGAATTCAAATGTATGTACTAATTATTGGGTGTTTAGCGTATTTTGAAGCATTTTTGAGCATTAAAATAATTATAACTTATAAAGTGAAATTAAGTGACCCTGATTAACTTACTCAAATTCATATTTTCAGAATATTCCTATTGACACCCACAGAATCTTTACCTTAAGTGTAGTATAAAAAGCTGCCTGCATTAATCTTTACTTAACATTTACCATCATTTACTGTTCATAGTTATCTCCTTACTGGCCTGCTCTTCTGCAAGACCATTTTTTAACAATAGTCAAAAGTGTGTTTTATTTCTCCTGGCATGCAAGACTTACATAATACTATAAAGTAATCCAGCATAACATAAGCATGAATAAGTATTATTGAATGTATGATTGAATGATTAGTGAATGTTAGTCCCACAGGTATTTTACCAAATTTTATTTGTTTTAGATGATTTGCTCATATTCTTACACATGCTTTGTTCTTACATTTTTTTCCCTTTTATCTTTTTTGTTTGTTTTGTTTTTAGCATTCCTTTGAATGAATACAAATTGCTTGCTTGTGATATACAGCAACTTTTCAAAGCAGTTACAATTCATGCTTGCAGTTCCTCAGGTTCACAATATTTTAGGGTGATTGAAGACCTTATTGTACTGCTTGGATATCTTCAAAACAGCAAAAACAAGAGGACACAAAGTAAGATCTAATTTTGGGGTTTGTGGTGAGTTGTATCGTAGTCAAAAATGTTATATGGACTGAATCTCTTTTTTTTCTTTGAAACTCTTTTTTTTGGGGGGCATGGGGGGGCATCACCATCCTCTGGTGGGAGTGGGAGGCCCAGCCTTGCTCCTGGAGAGCTGCTGCCGCATTTGAACCACCAAGCCAGTGGGCAGTCCCGCACTCAACCACTGTGCCACCGGGGCTCAGCCTGAAATTCTTTTAGTAAAGATTGTTACTGTAATTATATGATCAGAACTATTGGCTTTTATGAGAAGCCTTTTTAATTGGCAAAACCATAAGAAATAATGCCTTGGTGTAAAACAGTGGAATACATTTGTGAATT
Organism: Nesogale talazaci; assembly: GCA_004026705.1. NCBI lineage: Eukaryota > Metazoa > Chordata > Mammalia > Afrosoricida > Tenrecidae > Nesogale > Nesogale talazaci. Next base: position 7,367 of record PVJH01001025.1, on the reverse strand, counting down.
TGTCTTTTTCCATTGAATTTTGCATAGTGGTATGTGGAAATTAGTTTTAAATTGCTTTTTAAAGCAGTTTTAAAATGTTTACTCCCAATAAGAATTTTTGTTTAACAAAATTTTTTTTAAAATTAATCATTTTATTTGGGACTCGTACAACTATTACCACAATCCATACATTCATCCATTGAATGTCAAGCACATATGTACATTTGTTGCCCTTATCATTCTCAAAACGTTTGTTTTCTACTTAAGCCCTTGGTATCAGTTCCTATTTCCCCTCCCTCCCCGTTCTCCCTTCCCTTGTGAACCTTTGATAATTTTTAAATTATTATTTTGTCATATCTTACACTGTCACTGTTTCCCTTCACCCACTCTTCCTCCACCCCAGGGAAGAGGTTACATGTAGATCTTTATAATAAGTTCCCCCTTTCTACCTCACCTTCCCTCCACCCTCCTGGTATCACCACTCTCACCACTGGCTTTGAAGGGATCACAAAAATTTAAATTTTATACTTTCAAATTAATGAAGTGATATTAGCAATTTAAATAAAATATAAATATAAGTTTAATTTTAAAAACTAACAACCACATAGCTTGAAACCAATCTAATGTCTTCTCTCTTAAGCTATGGCTATTGCACTACAATTTAGGGTTCTACAGGCTGCTGTTGAGTTTATAAGGACCACTGCAAATCAGGACTCGGAAAACCTTACGGATTTATTCCATTTACCTTCTACTCCCCATCATGCAATGTTTCAAAAGCAGAAAAGCATTTCTGGTGAGTACTGAAATAATGTTTTAATAACTATAGGTGGAAGATGGCCTTTCCAAATGATACCATTCACATTTTAAATATTTCTACATGATTTTTACTGTTTTATTCATCAAGTCAGGAAGTACTCTAATAGGTATTCAGGTTTGTTTAGTAATTTTCAGTGGTGTTTATCATGTATTTCTTCATGTAAAAAGTTAAGCTGTTTTAAGTCAATCTTCTCAGAGGTGGCTATTCTTCAGTCTTTCCAATACTGTTTTCAATTAGCTATTTCTTGAGTGTCTTCTGTGTGCCAAACACTGGGATAAGTGTTAGAAATATTCTGGAGAAAACAAAGACATAGTTTCTGCCCTGGCATAGTCTATAAAGTCGTGGGAAACAGCAGTGGGACTAGAGATTACAGTGTAATAGGGTTCAGCATCAGTGGTTAGGGGAAACCTTTGAGAAAGTGAAATTTCTGTGTAGAAGTGAAAGATCTGAATGAAGCTAGCACAAGGAAGCATTAAGAGTGAATGGCTTGTGTGTAGATCCTGAAGCGAGAAAGAAAGCCACTTAGCTTCCAGAATGTCTGATCAGCTTGCACCTTAGTTAACACAAGGGTCACCTGGCCGTTTCCTATTTGGTCTATATGTTTTCCAAGTAGGCCTTCTCTTTCATTGAATAGTAGTCTTTTCATCACCCTGATTCTCAGTCCAGGATCGCTTCAGACTTGTTTGTGTCTTTTTTAAACTGATCATGAGCCTTTTACCTTCCACTAGACCATTTTCTCTCTTTTTTTTTTTTTGATGACTCTGGTCTATCATCAAGAAGCCCTGGCTGGACTGTAGGTTAAGCACTGGGCTGCTAGTCATGGGGTCAGTGATTCAAACCCACCAGCCATTCTGCAGGGGAAAGGTGAGATTTTGTGCTCTCCTCAAAGATTGACAGCCTCAGAAACCCTAGATAGAGTTGTTCTGAGTCAAAGCAACTTGATGAAAGGTTCTAGCCTATTACTAGGTTTGGGCTAATATTTTTCAACCTATCTAAGTAAATGGAAGTTTCAACAAGCGGTTGAAGCACTCACTCTTCTACGCCAGAAATATTGAAGACAGCTGCTTGGCTAACTGACTAAAAGAGACCCATATTTGTACCTGTTCTAAAAATAGATGCTGCAACAGAATGCTCAAATTAAAGAATAATATCATTAACAATATTGACAATCAGTAACATCAGACAGAAGCAAAGTTGGCTGAAGATTGCCCCACAGCAGTTGCAGCAGTACATTGACTGGGAGCTTCCCAAGGCTCAGGGCAGAATCAAAAGAAGATCTGGAACAAGAAATATCATTTCTGATATTAGGTAAAATTTGGTTGAAAACAGAGAAGATACCAGAAAGATGTTTACTTGTATTTTATTGACTATGACAAGGCATTCAACTCTGTGGCTCTTAACAAACATGGATAGCCTTTAGAAGAATGGTAACTCCAGAACACTTCCTTGTGTTCATCTAGAATTTGTACATGGATCAAGAGACATTTGTATGATTAAAACAAAAGAATGCTGCATGGCTTAAAACCCCAAAAGGTGTGCATTGGGTTGTATCCTCAAACCATACTTATTCAATCGGTATGCTGAACAAATAATCAGAGAAGCTGAATTATTAGAAGAAGAATGTGGCATCAGGATTGGATGGAGGCATGGGGATTGGATTGTCAACAATTTATGGTATGAAGATGACAACTTTGCTTGCTGAAAACGAGGACATTTGAAGCACTTGAAGATAAGGATTGCAGCCTTCAGTATGGGTTACAACTCAATGTAAAGAAAACAAAAGTCCTCACAACTGTATCAGTAAGTTGCACCATGAAAAGTGGAAAAAACATTGCTGTTATCAAGAAGTTTGCCTTGCTTGGATCCACAATCAATGCCCATGAAAGCACAAATGACTCATTAGGTTAGGTAAATCAGCTGCACAGGACCTCAGGATTAAGATGAGTCTGACCCAAGCCGTAGTCTTTTCAATTGTCTCCTATGTATGTGAAAGTTAGACATTGAATAAGGAAGACCGGAGAAGAATCAGTGCATTTGAATGATGGTGCTGCAGAATATTGAAAGTACCGTGGAATGGCAAAAGGACAAACAAAACTGCCTGGTAAAAAGTACAGCCAAAATAGTCCTGAGGCGCAAGAGAGCAAGACTTATTGTCATATACTTTAGACATATTGTCAGGAGAGACCAGTCCCCAGAAAAGGACATCAAGCTTGGTAAAATAAGAAGGCAGCAAAAAAGGGGGAAGCCCTCAACAATATGGGTTGGCACTGTGGATGCAGCAAGGTGCTCAAACATAAGAACAGTCAGCACTGGAGCAAGCAGTGTTGTGCTTTGCTGTCCATAAGGTCACTATTAGCACTTAACAAGGAAATGCAATTGCTAAAAGCCATGTAAGTCTTACAGAATTCTACAAATTTCAAGCTTGATTTAAAAAAATCTTAAAAGTCATCCCATGTGGCTGCTTCAATGTACAGATCCACTGAGGCCCAGAATTAGTGAAGGCCAGAATGAGTGAAGCCTGCACCCTGTCTTTGTGAGCTGCACATCTACCCACTCTTAATTCTCTTTGGTCTTTTAGGACCTGTCTCCTATCAGGGCTTCCTGTTTTACAAAGTTCCTTTACTTAAATTGTATTCTTGTGAATCCAGTTTATAAAATACCTCTTTACATATGTTACATTGTGGCTTTGTTGATGGTGGTGGTTATGAATTGTTTATATACCATAAAAGCTGTCAGAGGTACAGATGTTAGAAAGAAATTGCATATAATAGGGACATTGTCTGCCCATGTTGTTCTTGAATGAACCCAGAATATGAATTTGATTTTTCTTATTTGCTTAGATTTTGCCTCAGAGACAACTCTAATCACCAAATTATATTAACAGCTTAAGGATACTGATGAGTTAACTAAAATAATAGCCAATCTAAGATGCTGTTGGAATGTTTAAATATCATAGAGGATGTCATTAAGATCTTTTATCAAAATGTACTCATAAGTAATTAATTTTTATAGAAACCATTTATGAAAATTGTTTTCATAACTTAACATGAAGGTTCAGGCTACCCCCTCGCCTGTCAAGCACTGCACGTGCGTGGGAAGCCTGGTGTTAAACCATTCATAGACGACCTGCTTCTGGGTTGGGGTTTCATAGGTAGCTGAATAGCTCCTTCGCTGTGATCTATTGAAAGTCAGCCTTCAACACAAAGGTTTGTATAAAAAATTTTAAGTTAAAAAAAAAGAAGGTTCAGTTCCAATGAAGTTCAATTCCTTTATTCCTGACTTACCAAGATGATATTTTGGTTCTGATGTTTGGTTTGTAATTCCCTACTCCTTCAGTCTGTTGAATCAAGAGTGACACCCCTCCCCCCACCACCACCACATTTTCACCTGGATCCACTGCCTATATGTTATCTCCTGGAGCAGGTGCAGTAATGGTGTGGGAATGTTACTCCTACCTATTCATCTGAGCAAATATGTCCATAAAATTGTTTCATAAGATTGAATTTTAAAATATGTGTGTCTCAAATCATGTTAATAATAAATCACTAGGATTATATTATAATTATCCCAAAATAGTAATATTCTGGTGGAAATATAGGTGCTGTAAAAATCTGTTAATGAGGATGAAGCAATGAAGTGAAATAGCCAAACCTTCTGAACAATTTAAGCCTATTTAACCTTTACCAGTGAAATCTATCATGTTAAGCTCTGTCATATATTTTGTATGGTCTTTCTGTAGCATTTATAAGTATCATTCCCTTCTTCAAAGATTACTTTCTCTTAACCAGCCTTTTCTTTGTGTATGTTTGTGTTAAATAAGCATCTTTTGATAATCTGAAAGTCAAAAAGTTGCAATAAAAATAGTTACTCTGGTGAGATTGTAGACTGCTTCATTGTTAGCATTGACATTTGATGTTTTCATTGATATGTTTGTAGGACCCCGAAAATTTCCCCTTGCTCAAACTGATTCACTTCTGATAAAAATGCGTTCAGTGGCAAGCGATGAGCTTCATATGTTGATGCAACGGAGAATGAGCCAAGAAAACCCCATCCGGGCGACTGAAACAGAGCTAGCCCAGCGACTGCAGAGGCTGCTCGTTTTAGCTGTTAACAGAATAATTTATCAAGGTAGGCCTTAGAATAAATTCCTTCTACATCAGATTTTGAGTTAAAAAGGAAATCATTTAAGGGGGAAGTGTTTAGTTTCAAATTTCTAAATAGCATATTTTTACATTTTTTAATATCTAAACCATTAAAGTAATTTCTTATTTCGAACTGATAGCCTTTGAGAAAAGTCCACTTTTTAATGTGTTAAATGAAGACCTAGATTGATCATTGATTTTGAAACAGTATGGCACTTCCACTGTAATTTTTAATTCAACTTTTGTCTTGAAATATTTTAGTTTCACCTGTAATTGTCAAGTAAATAAGAATTTTCTGAAAGGGTACAGTTCTGTGTACCCTTTATCAAGTCTCTGCAGTGGTAACTGTAGAACACTATCACTACCGGGACCCTGACATTGGTACAGTCAAGACACAGAGCATGTCCATCACAAGTGGGAGTTCCTTATGTTACGCTATCAAAGCTACATATAATTCCCTCCTGCCTCCACCTCCTCCATAACCCTTGGCAACTTTTAACCTCTTCAACATATCTGTAATTTATCATTTCATAAATGTTATGTAAGTGGAATCCCACACCATGCCTACCAGATTAATACATATAATAAGAATGCAAGGAGGACAATGAAACAGTAACTATATAATAGTCTCTTCCCCCCTCTTATTGGACAACATGAAAACAAGAGATCTATACGAAAGTCTAACGACTCCCAAATCAATAATTTTGGGACAGCAGCCTTCCGTTTCTCACACTAGGGCATTTCAGCCAAGGGAATATGCTGATTCCTTAAATCTGCTACAGGTGATTTTGAGGTAAAGCCTCATTTGCTTAGTTGAGTTTCCACCTAGAATATTTCCAGTGTGAAATATGAAGAATGCTGAACACCTAGAAAAAAAACAGCTTCTAAAATCCCAGTGGTCTCTAGCACACAGTCTGGGTCACCAAAGGCTAAATGGAAATGACATGAAAAGTGTCCACTTAGGAAAATCATGCAGGGTATGTTCTCACATACACAACACAGTAAGTGGTTTGTTTGTTTGTTTTCCAAATGATAAGTTCCTCCTCCTGTTTTACCCACCAGCAGAAATGTTATCACCTTCCCCGAGACTTATTTATCCTCTACTCCTCATCTCGACTTCAATTTCCAGAGGTTTGTTTTTCACTCTGGTAGAAGTATCTGTTGACTTGTGGGAACTTGTTGTATGGCAGCAATTGAATGGTTTGGGCCCTCTGCCTCCCTCTTAAGAACAGACCCCAGCTGAAATAAAGGCTTCTTTGTCAAAGTTGATGTACATATAAAGGGAGTGATACATGGCTTATGGACATTAAGTAGGCTCTGTATTTTGTTGCTTGAAAAACAGGATTAGAAGAGTATATGACTGGACACAGAAGCCTACTTTCTTACTGTTTTTCCTTATAGTAGATTCAGACAATATTTGCCCTTCTGTGGTTGACTAGCTTCAGTCGGAAAAGGATTTCCAGGTTATCCGTGTCATGCATGAGGTCTTTCATAATTTCATTGCTTTTTTATTTTCTTTAGAGATGCATAGCATTCTCTTGTATGCATGTTCCCGAGTTTCACTATCCACTCTTCTACTGATGGGTACTTGAGCTTATTTCAGCTTCTTGTTATTGTGAATTGTGCTGCAATGAACATGGGAGAGCACATATCTGTTCATGTTCAGTCTCTTTATTTCTTTCTGAGATAGGTCATGTGGTATTTCAGTCCCCATTGTTTTAGGTATGTTGCTTTTAAAATGGTTACCCACTAGCATTGTACACCATTTGGTCACTCTTTTTTTTAACCTGTATTATCATTGTAGGTACATCTCCTAAATGACTAGTGGTTATGAGCATTTCCTCATGTGTTCATTAATCTTTTGAGTCATCCATTATTAATTGTCTACTCATATTTTTTGCTCACCTAATAATTGGATTACCATATATACTTGAATGTGAGCTGAATTTTTCAGCACTTTTTTAATGTAGTTTTGTGGTAAAATTGTATGGGCCAGGGTCGAACAAGGCAGCCCCCTGGACTGGGCAGTTCCCTGGACCAGGCAGCCCCCTGGACCAGGAAGCCCCTTGCACCCTTTTTGTGTCAGCCTCACCAGGAAAGAGATGAATAACCTCGTGAACTTTGTAAACCCTTCCTCTGGCATTTCACAGAGCTTATCTCCCCAAAGGGCACAGCCCCATCTCACAGAACTTATCTCTCAGGGCCGAGTCTGCACAGCCTCTTCCCTCAGTGTTCCAGGAGGTGGATCTGTGTTCTCACAAACCATATCCTGACTCAGACCCTGCAACTGCAACATCAGAAAGCCTCATCCCCTTATTGGTACATACGTCCTTGGCTCAAGCCCTATATGTCCCACTGCCCCAACATTGGACGCAGCTTCCCTGACCTAACTCTCGAGCCACGGGACTGCCCAGGAGCACAAGATGCTC